>JAGDQP010020716.1:18061-32830 GCA_022664845.1 Lepisma saccharinum | reverse complement strand
TGTGCACCACAGACAAGCCGTCACTACGACCATCTTTCTAAAGAGAGGTACCGCTCTTAGAATTGCATGATGGATTATCATCCTAATTGACATCGCTTCTAGACCTACCATACGCGACAATTGTAGGCATTGAATATGCTTGACAACACCAGTATTTTCAAATCATCTGTCATTCCATTATATACCATGACCAACCGTTATGGCTGGTAGCTTCTTAGCATCATGTATTGTTACGCATCTTCAACTGTGTCATCCATCATACAACTCTTAACAATACTGCTGACAGCTACTGTTAAATGTCACAAGCTTAGCCCATTCAACCGTCACGCAGAATCATTTATTAGTCCCACATCATAAATCCTCACATTGTGTACAATATTCTTACATGTCAGGTAGACATCGTCTTTTAAAGGATTATCCATTTCTCTATTTCAAAAGGCACGCACAGATTGGGCTCGCCTTTTCCTTCTACCATTGTTCAAGTAAAGATTCAAAGCGTTCTTTCAAATCATTATTATCCACCTTTTCATGCCTAGTTCTATAACAAGTCAAAATCATACGTACATGCTTCATCCGTCAAGCCTTGTCACTTGCCCCGCTGACAATCGTTCTATCATTCTATAGAAATTCAAAGCGCTCAGTTAAATTAAAACCCGTTCTTACATCCTTTCCTAAACCATGAGTCGTTGGCATTGTCATATTTCATCCGAAACATTAATTCTCCTCTGAGACCTTAATCTTGTCATTGAAGCTCATGTCCTTTTCAAACACAACTGCCTTCCTAACACCGCTTTGTCCAGATAACGCACCCAATAAACCATTCGTCATTCTCAACGTCTGATATTAAAGTATTCGTCTCATTCTAAGGTCACGTCTAGTTGTATTCATGTCTTACAGGTACATGGACATCATCCATCAACCATTGCTAGCATCTAACGAACCCATTGTGACATTAATCTTTACATAACGTATCGCAATCTCTCTTCATCTGCCTTTCGTCGTGGTCAACTGACTGCCTTGTCACAAGTGAGCAGATAAGCCGATTACACCTTCACGTACGACCATATAGCATTTCCCAATGCATAGAAGGCATTAAACCAAGTAGAAGAAAGATGGCAAAATTCCTTTGTTCAACAAAACATTGTAAAGTCTCCTATGCCCTAGTATATCGTCACCCACCATTGTAGCGGCACCGCTTTGTTCATGTCCAACTGACAGCACCTGTCAAAAGTGACGAGATAAGCCGATTAAAACGTCACGCAGGATCATTTATCATCCTCACATCATTAATCTCTCCATTGTGTACAATAATCCTACATGACAGGTGAACATGATCGTTTTGCGAACAATAGAGGCGGTATTTCAATGGAGACACACAGAGTAGGCACCTCTCTACTAATATGCCTACAAAACCATCTTTCAATTTACCGCACTTAACGAAATTCACGGGCCAGATAACTGAAGACCCAGATAGATTTTTCATGATTTTTGAACATTTGTCTATCTTACAAAACTGAGACGATGACAAAAAGGACATTTTGCCAATGTACCTGTCTGAGATAGCGTTAGATTTGGTGTTTCAATTACAAATTTAAACCAATTCACTGAATTGAACTACGAGGAATTAAAGGATAAATTATCTAACCTTTGCAGACCTCCCTTGCCAGCTTATAAAGCTGAAATCGAAATACACCAAGTTCAGCAATATCCTAACGAAAATATCGATACGTATTTCCTCAGGAAGCTACGAGCTATCCGACACAACCTGCCGAAATGTTCAGAGGAAGCTAAAGTACTTTATTTGTCTTTAGGCCTCCAAAAACAATTCCTTAAATGTATAGCCTTAGAAACTCACAAAACAGTAGCAAGTCTACAAAAAAGGCTACAAGGTTTAGAAACATGGCAGGATTTATTAAAAAAAAACTGAACATGTAGAAAGAATGCAAGCTATAGAAAATCCTATGTATCAAAATGAATATGGACAACAAAATATACAACATGTACCAAATTTCCAGACACAAAATGTGAATCCCTACCACACACCTAATATTAAAAATCAAAACCCAACCCAACAATATAATTATGCCTTGAACCCATGTTCCAGTACGCAAACTTTACCTCCATGGACAAATCAAATTCCCATTATAGATTTTAGTCAAAATTATCCTGAACCACCCACATACATACCGAATTACAAAGCAAAAAAAAAAAACAGCTCAAACCTTACCCCAAATGCCTATAATGAATTTCTATAGCAATGAACTTAAAAAATATGATCAAAATCGTATAATGCATTCCATAGATACAGGAAATTACGTTAGGAACCAAGAAAAAAACTACCTACCTCAAGATGAATACAGGCAAAACTTCAATCACAACCAATATCCCCCAAAGAACGATCCTCAAGCAACCCTGGTGGACTTGTCAAGGAAATTAGCAATTTGACACTAACAATAGCCAACAATGCAGTTAGCAAACAAAATAAATATAAAAATTGATATAACAATAAGAATGGCAAAAAGAAAGAGGCAACTTCCCAAGATGGAAAAAAATATTCTAAGAAGGAAGAAAATGGGGACGGAACTATAACTGTTTGCTCCATCTGTCGAAAATTTGGCAATTCTTCCCATATTTGTTGGTTTAATAAAGATAATAAGAATAAGAATCAGAGAAACGAGTAAGGTCGCCGTCGATCAAGAGGACGAGCGGGCGAAGTCATCAAAGCCACTAACAAATACGTCAAACCCTATGGATGTTGCAAATAGCTCACAAACTGCAAACAGAATGTTTACAGATATAGATACGAATAACAACCGTTCTACAATCCGAGTACAAGCAGCGGGGAAAACAATACCAACAATAATAGATACTGCAAGCTCTATTTCAATTTGGCCACAAAAAGAACATCCTAAAGGAAGTATGTTAATACCACATGTAACACAAATTAGAGGAGTAGCAAATACAACGCTAACATTGAAATACATAACTCTGCTTAAGTTCAAAATTGGATCAACAAGTTACTACCATTATTTTAGTCTAATATAAAATCCACATCTTAGTCCTCTGTTCTGACAGGATTTACTCAAACGATTATTGGCTCACATACATTTAGAAAGAAATATTTCTTTTTATAAAAAGCCAAGAAAGGCTATCATACCGGAACGAAAAGAAACACAACAAGACATTGTGCCATCGGTTATTACGTTACTCAAGCAACATAATATGGCAAACGTTTACACAGCAAAAAAGTGGTAATCCCAGGAAACTCTTACTTCTACATTCCTGTACGACTGAAGAAAAGCATACAAACAGACTCAAACATTTGTTTACGTCACTCTAATGAGGTATTTAACTGATAAATACAATCTGCCGGCAATGACGTTAAAAATGCCAATCGATAATCCAATACTTCTCATTGCAAACCCAACAAGACACAAGAATGAATTAAACAGAAATGCACCAATTGCGTATATAGAAGAGGAATTAGAAAAAGTCTCACTACACATTCAAGAAAAAAAGGTGGAAGAAAATAACATGTTCCAATAGAGGACGCCCCAAGAAATAGATTCCAGATTAGCGCAAACAGAATCACTTTTTAACCTTTCCACTGTTGATATAAATCCAGAACTTCCAATAAAAACAACAAACAAACTTGCGAAACTACTGTACAACTATAGAGACGTATTTAGTTACTCAATATTAGACATTTCGTATTTCAGGGGCTATGATCATAAAATTAAAGTTGACGAAGCGGCAGCGTTCCACCAAAGGAGTCCACCAATTCCACTTGCTATCCGTCAGCAAATAGATAACCAGTTGAGCGAATTAGAAAAAGCGGGAGTAATAAAAGAAACTACCTCAAGCTCCTTTCCTTCACCTCTACTTGTAGTACGCAAACCAGGTTCAAAAGAATACAGGATTGTGGTAAATCTGATTAAGTGAAATCAATTTACTCGATATTTAGCCATTCCTTTTCCATCAACAGAAGAGGTGTTTACAAACCTTAAAGGAAAGGCACTAATTACATCATTAGACATAAGCCAATCCTATTTTTTTACATTTTTTTCTTTACATTTGGGGACCCGCCTTCCACCCCTGTCTCTCTGCATTCTTTTCACAAAATAGGTAGTGTACTTTCGGGGACGTTCAGCACGAGCAGTTGTTCGCTCTCCCCATTTTGGGACAGGTT
This sequence comes from Lepisma saccharinum, assembly GCA_022664845.1. Taxonomy (NCBI): domain Eukaryota; kingdom Metazoa; phylum Arthropoda; class Insecta; order Zygentoma; family Lepismatidae; genus Lepisma; species Lepisma saccharinum. Next base: position 28,641 of record JAGDQP010020716.1, on the reverse strand, counting down.
GTCCCTAGAGATTCATGGAGTGCCGGAAATTCGGCACTCCAAGAAGCTCGTATGTTCCTTCAGTTTAGACTTCTGGTGTTGCGGGACGGACTTTTGACCAGACATCCAAGGTTCTCCTGGTCTTTAGTTCATGTTTAGAACATTTGCTTGCGGGGAGTTAACTACATGCCATATTTGCAATTCTGTTATAAAACACCCATTGATACATAACAATTAGGACAAACACATGGACAACATACGGACTTCACAATTACAACACAAACATGGACTTGATTCGGCATCTTCTTCTTTGGCTGCCCCTGCGACGAGATAAGAGAGGAATTTTAGGATCAGATTGCGCGTGGGAATGTTGTTTTGCCCACAAAGTTTTTCCGCTTCTCCTTCCTAGCCGTCTGCTTTACTGATATCTTCCTCTTCTTCATTCACCATAGGGTTTAGGTTGTTTCCACTTGCCATACTTTCACTCTCACTTCATTTGCACTTGTATTCCTTTGGGATAGGGGGGATTGACAAATCATAGCCGTAGAAATGATGTTGTCCTACCAAGTTTGTATGCATCTACCTTTGTTATCCTTACTCGGTTTCCCTCCATTTCCATCTTGGATTCCTCTTCTGATTTCCCACTCCATCATTCACTCATTTGGTCACACATACGCTAGGCTATTTTGCTGTACGCTTCGATTTCGGGCTCCTTAATGTAAGTGTTGTTTGGATTATTTGTTGTTGTTAAATATTTTAATTATTATATGTTTTTCTATTTCACTACCCTTTCGCGGAATCACATTTATTCAACACGCACACGATGAGCGTATCTTATGCCGGATTCCTGCACAAGGCACTCTAATTTGCCACTGGCTTCCAGTTACCAATTAGTCACTTTATTTGCTGATAATCATGTTCTAATTAGTTATTCTGTATAGCTTTATTTAGGCTACTTTTCGGTTGTTTTTAACACATCTGGATGGTTATTTGAACACGTTTAGATACATAATGTTCTTTTGAGATGCTTGCTTGGCACCCGCGCCACTCCGCACACACACGACACGCTCGCGCCTCACGAAACTCGTAATCATTAATATTTTATATTGAGTTTATTTATCCATATATCAATGTCATTCTTCCCCTCATAAATTTCTCTTTGTAGTAGCTTGAGATTTTTAATGCCAGCTCCTGAAGTATCAAGGCGAGTTCCGGTGTTCGCAGGACCTCTGCCGTGTTTACATCCCTTATTCTATTTCTTAGATACAATACCAAATTTTCAGTTTCGGTACATCTTAGAACTATATGTTCTGGTGTAGCTATTGTATTACAGGTATGACATAGATTATCTTCAACAAGTTTAAGTTCTCTTAGTTTCTGGCGGTATGGGCCATGTCCCGTGAGGTAATGTATCATTTCTCCACTGGCTTCCAGTTGCACTTCCAATCTTCCCTTCCAGTTGCACTTTCCCTTGCTAGTTCTTCTTTATTGTTGATTTCTGTACGTATGATGTCTCTTATTTTTTCGTTATTGTTTTTTTCAGCCAGTACATGGCTCCGTGTTGTTTAATTTGAAGATGCATCGGCAGGGTTGCGGTCGCTACCTGAAGTGCTTCCACCGGAGTGGTTCGATAGGCTCCAGTTAGCCTTATTAGCAAATGCCCTTAGGCTCTGTTCACTATTTGAGATTGTTTTATATCGTCCATCCGGTAGCTCCAGGCAATAGCGGCGTAACACTTTGCTGCTCTAATTACTTGGTCGTGGTAAAGTTTATAATTTTTTTGGTATTTTAGTTCATTTGTGGCAATAGTTATAAGTTTATGGGTAATTTTAATTGCTTTATTCGTTACATTTGTTGTATGTTCCCTAAAATTTAGTTGTTCATCTACTTCAAGGCCCAGATATTTATAATGTTTTTCTCTTTCTATTGATTTTTTATTAATTTTGATTATGGGGCCCCTGTTAAAATTTAGCTTTCCTTTAAATAATACATACTTCGTTTTTTTCTGCTGAGATAGTCAATTTGTTATTGCTGCACCGTGTTACCATTTCGTTGACGATTATATTCGCTTTTTGTTCCAGATTAGTTCTACTATTAAAACTTTTTAGTAAGACCGCCAGATCGTTCTCATACCCTACCACAGTTTCCACCTCTTGCAGTCTACTTAGCATCTCCAAACTTAGGTGGAATGATATGCCCCAGAAAATAGGTCCCAGGAGTGAACCCTGGCTACATCCCCTTGTGGGCGCCTTCCACACAACGCCATCTTCCGTGTTGACTTCAATTTTTTCAATTATGAAATAGTTATTAACAAGGTTCCATATGTTTGGATGTATCCCGAGATTTTTTAGTTCTTTTAATAGAGCAGGCCACCAGAAGTTATCAAATGCTCCTGATATATCGAAGAAGATACCCATTATATACTTGCAGTCTTCAGTCCATATTTGCTTTATATACTCACATAGCTGGTTGATTGCGTCATCCGTCTATTTTCCCTTTCGAAACCCAAATTGTAGTTTGCAATCTTCTAGATTTTCTCTTTTTTCGTTAATTCTCTTTGCTATATTTTTTTCGAAAATTTTGCTAACGTTTAAAAGACAAATCGGACGGTAGGACTTCTGGTTTGTCTTATCTTTATCTTCTCTTTTCAGTAGGATCACTAATTTTGCTTTCTTCCACGAGCTTGGAAAGACTCCTTGTATAAAACATTCGCGGAATAACCTTGATAGATATGGTATCCACATTTCCTTGTTTTGTTTATAAATTTCATTTTTAATCCCGTCTGGACCCGGGCCTTTACCTTTTTTAGACTTTTGATTGCTATTTTTACTTCTTCGTTTGTTACTTTTAATTCTTCATTGTTTATTTCAAAGTTTACGTTGTGTGTTTGTGCATTCTCCCTGATTATTACGTTTTGTTCATTATCATCATCTTCAATATCATCTCGAAATAGCTTTTTGTATAATAATTCAATGGTGTTTTTCCATCCTTTGGTGTACTCATTATTGTCATTCTTTAACGTGTTGTAAGCACTTTTGGTTTTTATTTTCTTCATTATTAATTTATATGGTTTACCCCACGGATCCAGACTAAGATTTTCTTTCCCATGTTCTTTTTCTATATTCAAACAATTCTTTTTCAAATGTTTCCTTGGCTTCCCTATATTTTCTGAGTCTTTCCTGCCTGAGCTCGTAATTTCCAGCTGCTCTATAACTATTTTGCTGCTCTTATCTTTCGTTTTAGTCTTTCCATGCATTCGGTCGATTGAGCATCTTTCTTCTTTTGCTTCTTTTTATATATAGGTTTTAATTCCTTGATTGCTCTAATTGTGGCCTGCTCCAGATTCTCTGTCAATTCGTTCAGATTACAGTTGTTATTTATTTGAAGCAATTTCAAAGTTCTTAGGATTTTTTTTCAGTTTAATTTCTTGATCTGATATTTCATTGTTTCATCTTCTTCGTCTTTTTCCTCAGTGGTTTGTTTATTGCAGTTTATATCCAGACTGATGATGTTGTGTGCACTCGTAGTAACATTCCAAATAATTACATTATTGTAAATAGTTCCCTTAGACATTGTTACGTCAATATTTGATTCCTCTCCGACCCTGCCCCTGAAAGTTGTTGGTTGGCCGTCCCTATTCATCACATTTAAATTGTGTTGTTGTATTAGATCATCGAACTGCTCTCCATTTTCGTCCATTCTGGGGCAGTGCCAGAGCGGAGATTTCGCATTTAAGTCTCCGAAGATTAACATGCATCTATTATTGAATTTATTTAATATATCATCTAATTTAAGTATAAAATTATTACTAGGGAGAGAGAACTGGCAGTAAACATTAACTATAATTAATTTGTTTTTCTTAAAATTTAGTTCCACACATTGTGTCCATTTATCATTAAATTCAGTGTGTGCCAGAACTTCAATATCATTATTAAATATTACTATTGCCACCATTTTGTTTTCATCTAGAGGCAACAACTGCATGACCCCAGCCGGTATCCCTTGCAATCTATCTTTTCTTGTGTAAGGCTCCTGCAGGCATGCCACGCCACATCTTCTTGTTCACACCATTGTCTTATTTCACTACATGCTAATTTAGATCTCTCTGCATTTAATTGGGCCAATTTAAGCATTTCAGGGTTGTCTGGTGTGGACGTAGCACGCCGGGAACTTCTCTGCAGGATTCAACTCTATCCTGCCGTAGGCCATTACAAATCGCCTGTATACGCTGTCCAACTGAAAGGTTTCTTTTTTTTCGAAGATTGTATCGATAAGTTGCAAGAAGTCTTTTGGGTCTGTTGTAATTCAATTTGATCTAAGACTTATTTTATGAACCTCATCTATAACCGGGAAGGTTATTGTTTTTCCTTGTAAGTGTAAGTTTCTGACGATTATTCTGAAGGTAACCGTTAAGTTATTCGGCTCCTCCTATCTTGATAGGTTATATTCCAATTGTAGGTTGCAATATAGAGTTTTAGAATCAAATTTGTTCTCCTGTTGGGTTTCTATTTCTGCCGGTTCTCTCTCTACGTCCATGTCCTCTCGTTTCTGAGTACTATATAATTCCATTCTTGTTTTGTCTATTGTTTCTTCTTCATTCATTGACATCTTTTCTTTTCACTTCTTTTTGTGGAGTCTAGGGATCCATGATCTCCAGCCTCTTTTCTTTTTGTTTGATATTTCTTCCCCGATTGTTGTTTCCAATTCTTCGAATATTGACTCCATTTCCTCTTCGTTTCCTTCTGGTATTTAATGTTGATCCGTTTCTTGTGCTTCCTCTTTTCCCTGTGTGGTCTCGACTTTTGCGTCACTGTCTTCTAGTCCAATTCGGTCTTTATTTTCTTCATTTTTAATTTCCTTTGTTCTTCTTCCACTATTCTAAGAATGTTATTGTCTGTAAGCTTTATTTCAAATACTATACTTTCTATCCTTCTTTCCCAGTGATTACATTTTCTCAGAACTTCTCTTGGAGAAACTCTCCACAGGCCCATTCCTATTGCTGGTATTGTAATTTTTCTTCGAGCGTTCCTTTAATTGTTGACAATAGGTCTAGGAGCAAATCCAGATCATCCAAGAAATCTTCCCTGGACGGTTTAATGTGTAATATTCTACTTCCGTATCTGGTTTCGCTGTAAAAATTTTGGAGAATTTTATTTTCTTTTACTTCTATTTCAAGGTTTTCAAATTCATCTAAGTCGAAATAATCATGTGTTAGCGCGACCAAAGATCCTGGGAAACGTTTGTAGTTTTGGATTTATGAAATATAATACTATAAAACCAGGTTTAACATTTAAAAATTCATTCACGTATTTTGCGTTGCTCTCTGTGATCCAGTTATTCATTATTTGTATTTTCTTATTGTTATTATATTCAAATAGTCATTCTATTTTTCGTTTCCGTCTACATGGAGTATTCCTTTTTTGTTTTCTTTTCACTTTTTTCTGAGTTTGTGGAGTCACTATCCATAGTAGTCGTACTTATCTATCGTACGTTGCAACTGTATTTTGTAACTGACATTCTTGTGTTTTCGCTCCACATTTTTTCTTACGCATGTAACATGGAACGCACGTCTTTTTCCCTTGTTCTTTGCAGTCCTGTTTTTATGGACTTTTTCTACAGTTACCTCATCGTTCATCCTCCTTGCAGTATCTTGATATAAGTCCATAATTAAATCATTTCACGCAAGTGGTTACAACCATGTAATCCTTGATGTTCGTTGCTTCGAATCCTATGTAGATCCTGGATCTTCTAAAAAGAATCTCTCTTACATATCTTGGTACCTCAATTACTAAATGATATCTGTCCTGATTTCTGGATTCGGTTCTGAATTTTGGCTTGATTAACTTCTTCTGCTCTTCCGTTGTCTCCTGTAATTTTTTCTCAATTAACTCTTCTACTACTGTTTTTTCCTCCATTTCTGTTGGATCCCGTAAATGATCATAAACGGGTTTAGTTTTTCTTTTTTGCTTACCATGTCAATTTTTTTTAGAATCCCTGGATGCTTCATTAATTTCTCTTCATCCTGCGGTGATGCCATCTGCAGAACCAGGGCTGATATTGTCTCAATCATCTCGAAATTGATTTTGTCTTTCCGGTCCACTGTCCCTGTTAGTCTCATTCTGACATCCTTGATGCTTTCTCCCTCCCTCGGTTTTATTATGATTGCCGCCTTGCTGATTCTTTTGTTAGTTTCTATCATTTTAGATCTTTCGGGAATTTTGCTGTCTTTTTTTAACATATCCGGAAAGGTTTGTGTAATAATTTCACTTGTTTTTGAGCTCTCAAATTTCAGTTTGCCGTTTTCGCTGTATAATGCTTTTACTTCTTCTTCCATCTTCTCCATTTTTTCTTCTATTTCCTGCTTTCTTCCTTCGTATTGAAGGTTAATTACCTCCAATTCCTTAAGCCTAACACTTCCGTCTATTGAATGTTGTTTGAGTTCTTTGATTTCTTTATCTAGCTTATCAATTTCTGTTTCCCTTTCTTCCAGTCTTGTTTGCCATATTACTAGTTTTAACTCCTGCTCTCTTAATCTTCCATTCTATCTTGTGAGTTTTTCATTGTTTTTCTCAAGCTCTATTCTTCCCTCTACATAGGCTACTCTCATCTTAAGTTCATCCTCCTCTTGCTCTTCTGCAACTTCCTCAAGTTCCATGGCCCCTCTTCTGTGTCTTCTTAGCAACGGAGTTGGACTTGCTGTTGATGTTGTTGCCACCAACTTTTGGGCTTTTTCCCAATCCCTTTCTTGTTTTGCTGACTTTATTTTATTTTGGTTTAGTTCTTTTTTCTTTATCTTTTCCAAAAGCTTAAGGCGAGCGGGTTGTTGGGATTAGATTCCGTATCACTCGAACCGGTTTCCGATCGCCACTCGTTTTCGAGTTTTATAAGTCCTGTCTTTCAAATGCCCAGATAATCGAAACTGTTCGTTTTCGTTCTCTTCGCTCTATCGGACATCTCGAAATCAGAATACACACACTAAGTTACCGTTAAACTCGCAAAAAATCAACAAATAATGGTACTCCCCGGGGACACGATTCAGGGGAACCAACATCCAGGAGACCAAATGACCCAAATGCCCAGGTGGTGCGGGTGAAGGGGGTTACTCCGAAAGATGGGAAACATTCGGAGCGGTAGGCCGCATAAAATAATAATAAAAATTAAAATTAAAAAAAGTAAAAAATAGGGTGTGTGTGGAGGGGTCAGTAACCCCCGGGTAGACTATCCCCAAAATGTTCTGTCAGATTCTAGTCAGAAAGCATTTTGGGGATGGGGTGGGTGGTGTGGTCAGTGGCCCCCATGGGCGAGTTCATCAAGCCCCTAAACATCAGCACCCTATCCTCAATGGTCCCGGAGATATACAGACTTCAGACTTCCATTTCAACCATGCACATGCACTCAGAAATTAGGATGATTTTGGTAGTTCAGTACTAAGTTTTATTTTCACTTAGCAACAGAAGTTGCTTCAAGGTTGCCGGAAATCCTCGCTTAATTCACCCAGTATATGCGGCTTCATCCACTGTCAACGTGTTATCGTCTATATTATTCCTATAAGAATAACATGGAAATTTTAAAGTCTAATAACCCATCAAGGAAAAATCTGACACATATGCCACCTTCATAAAATGTACCTATTGTATAGTTTAATAAAGTTTGCTACTTACACTTTGTATTCTCTGCGTTTCTCCCCCGAAAATTTGCACTTTCTCGGGAGCGATTTTAACACACGTTTGTCCTATATCACTGCCAATACTCAAGCCAATCCTATTATCAGATTTTATTGGATAAGGACAGCGAAGAGTATACAACCTTCGAGGTACCCCATCAGAAGCGGAGCTACCAATTTCAAAGAGCGCCAATGGGAGGGAAAACATCAGCCCCAGTACTAATAATTGTAACAAAAATACTACTGAAAAGATTACACGAATGAATAACATCCTTCGCAGATGACATTGTTTTGGGAGGGGAGAATATAAAACAACAATTACAGGATGTAGAAATGTTATTTCAAAGGCCCAGAAAACATGACCTACGGGCATCTCCCAAAAAAACTACACCTCTGTTATTCTGTTCTCGAAATTCTCGGATTCGTTGTATCTTCAGAAGCAATTCCAATTTCTCCAAAGTTAGCCAAGAAAATACGGAAGTATGAGATACCAACAACTAAAAGGAAAATGCGTGGTTTCATTGGTACATGCTCATTTTTACGAGCTCATATACCGAAATTTACCGATCGTATAGAGCCATTTCAAAAAATTACTACATACCGCTAAGTTTAAATGGGACGTCACTTTAAATCCTCTCTACGAAAAACTGAATGAAGATATAGTAAATGCTGCATCATTAGCGCATTTCGATCCTAAAGCTCAGATAAGACTACATACCGACGCATCATCATTACAGATCGGTGGGATCTTAACGTGCCATTATCCAGAAACAAATAAAGAAAAATAGTTTCATATTGTTCTCGTAGACTGTCAAAAACTAAACACAAGTATAGTACAGGGCATAAGGAATTATCAGCAGTAGCTTATACCATGAGAAAAATTAAATTCTATTTGCTAAACCACCATTTCACTTTATATACAGATTCTTCATGTTTAACCACTCTACATTCTCAAAATGACTGCATATTAAAATTTGAGCCACACCGCTTCTTCCTTTCTGAGTTTTCTTTCGATGTTAAGCACAAGAAGGGAACTGAGATGCCGGCAGACTTATTTTCTCGATTAGAATCCAAAGAGGACATAGAAAAAGAAGAAAAAAAGAGAAGGTGAAAATGAACACGAAGTACCTACCGCAAATCGCCATAAAATAACATATAATGTACAAACATCAGACCATTTAGCCTTCCGATCAATGGCATTAGCAGACAATGTACTAACTACAGAAACGACCTTTACACATAACAAAATGAAAGAAGAATAGTTGAAAAATCCAGCATATACAAAATTGATAGAAGCTTTAAACGGAAAGGAACCAGAAGATTCTGCTACTTTACGAGCAACAACATATCATATCTAGAAAGAAGGAATACTATATAGAACAAGAAAGCATCCAGAATTGGGAGAAATACATTTATTATGTATACCAAGAACATTGATTCAAAAACAGTTTGAGGGGATACATAAATCACCCGAAGCATCACATCCAGGTCTGACGAATTTGTATCGTGCAAGTTTACTAAAACATTATGTGCCCAACTTAAAACAAACATTAGTTTATCATTTAAAGCGATGTGATGAATGTCAACGCTTAAAACATACCCAAACAAGAAACCCAGGGGAATTCCTGCAACATCCCATTGGAAATATTGGATACACATTTGTTTTTGATACATTAGGACCAATCGTAGGTGAAAATAACACCAGACTCCATGTACATGTTGCAGTTGAAAATAGTACTAGACTCGTCATAGCTAAAATCGTCCATTCTTTGACAGCGCAGACGATTATGGATTTTCTGCTCCACGAAATTATATGACGTATGTTGGTTCAACAGAATATTACTGGATAGACACCCTGTACACAGCGGTAAAGAACTTCAAAAAATGTCCGAAACATACGAATTTGAACTAAAATTCAACCCAAGTTATAATCATAACGAGACGGGTCTGGCTGAAATCACACAACGCAGTAACCAATACGCTCTCAAATACTACATACAGGTCAATCCAAAATAATGGACTACTTATCTCCCATACGTAATCTTCTCAATCAACTGTCATTCAAGAATGACGACATCGTTTTAGTATACTTTCCGTATAGATCTCCAAACATTCCTGACGCGTTCAATAAAAAAATATAGGTCCATGTGTTGTAAAACAAAGGTGTTCAGTGAATCAATACATTGTTGAACTACCTCCTAATCATAGACAAAGACTCCAACTTATTTCTGTAGATCGAATGAAGAAATACTATACACATGATACTACAGAAATTCACCAGGAGGACGAAGCACGAAGCTAAAATAGCAACACATACACACATTTGCTATAAACGGAGGAAGGCAGAACGAATTTCCATCCGTCGCTTGAGACACGCTCTCATCTCTGGGAAGAGAGCACTTCTATACTCACTAGGACGTGACGCAAATAGGCCCCGCCCACCTTATACACAGAAACACGAGGAAGAAAAGGAGGGGAAGTACACGGCAACCGGAACGAAAAACAAGCAACGAACGACTGAGGACGCAAAGAATTACGCATGAAAAAAGCAGAAACAATATAAAGAAAGAAAAGAAAAAGAAAACTTGCCGATTTTTATAACGCATTGCTATAAACTTTCTATAACAAATTAAAGTAACAAGAAAGCATTGACAACAGAAAATGACATATTTCAATATCAGCATTTTTTCTCTTCTCAACAAAAAGCAAGTGTTCATTAGTAACGAGAGGACTTTAAACAAAATTTTATTCTCCCTTACAATATCTGCAAAAGACAATTGACAATCTGGATAGTTTACTGAAACATGAAAAAACAACTTACCAACCCGATTTAAAGAACTACACCTACATCTAATATTTTCCCGGACAACCACAACTTTAATTATTATTATTTTTTTAGTATTACCATATTATTATATTTTCTTTACAAGCATTTAAA
>JAGDQP010020716.1:0-17661 GCA_022664845.1 Lepisma saccharinum | reverse complement strand
CACCTACATCCAATATTTTCCTGGACAACTACAATTTTAATTATTATAATTTTTATATTATTTTTTTTTACTACTATATTAATATATTTTTTTACAAACATTTAAAAACTAAACCCGGTGCGTGAACATTTTAATATTGCAGATGGTCAACATACCATTAATTTGTCTGGTCATTTCCATAACTGTAAATTGCTTCATCATCAATCATCTACTGCACCGAATATACAACAGATGCCGCAACAACAACAAAATGGAACACCCACAAGAGAACAACGACTGCAACCAACTCCATCGCCAGAGCCCAATAAAGAAGAAACCCCCAATATTTCCCTCCAAATCAATGAATATCCCAGTGATTATCAGTGCAACATAGAACCCCACATAGTGCAACAGTGAAAAGTTCTACACTATTAGTGACTTAGTATATATTATTTAAAAGAAAAGTGATCTAAATACTAGAGTAAGAGCGTACCCCTTTGAGGGGGATGATGCACGAGATGCGGACACTGCTTAGGACGGTACGTTCTCAGATGCTCTCCCATTCAAATAAAATAAAATAAAATAAAAAGTGCAAAATTATAGTGCTAACAAATGCAAGTGTATAAAAAAGTTATAATTTTGTCAAAAGTGCATTCCTAAAAGTAGGGATATACTCCCTTACAAACCTCGCCCATCCGAACGTTTAAAAGGACCCGGTGAGCGTAATGGGACAGCAAGTAGGTCAATTGGTGACTGACATAAACATAAGAAAGTGTTTATGTTAACACTAACAGAAGACATCAACAAACCTTTGGCGGTGGAATAAAGAAACAATAGGTCACGCCTCCAGAGGAAGAAGAAGAACTTATAAAAAGGACCGAAAAGAAGAATCGGGATCACAATCAAGATGTCACTTCTCCCTTCTAAATCCTGAGACCCGGTACGGGGTCTATACCTAGCAGTAACTATCACAATACCTGAGACCTGGTACTGCGTCTATCAAGAATAAAACACATAAGGTGAAGTGATCTACTTAGAAAATTAGCGACAAAGGACACAAGTCCGAAATAACTAGCTGTACTTATAATTCGGACTAGTGGAAACTCATATTGTATTATACATATAGTGGAAACTTTTATAATAAAAGGTGTTGGATAAAACACAAACCTAGTCTTATTCTATTCGCATTGTTTACAACACGATCCCGTTCTACCATTATGACCCACTAAAGGATCATAACGATACCGAAAACTTCTATGACGAAATGTCTTTGAGCTCTGTACTTCGAAGATTCAACATTAAAATAAATTTAACATAGATGTATGAGCTGCTTTTACACAGCAAAAATTCCACTCATTAAAGTGGCTTCCGATTTGAAAGTCCTGAGAACAGTTCCAGCAGCTGTCCATTCTGACTGAGGATTTTCCATTTATTTTCTTCAGCCATAACAGCCAAATGTCGGGATGGTACCTATAAAATGAGCCGTTGTCAACTAAATTCCAATAGCCTTTTGAACACCTTAATCAACCTGTGTATGAGATAACTAAAGTACATAAATGAGTTCAATGTTGTGTCTCCAGAGATAAATGAAACGATGTTTAAATACTTAGCGCTAGAATGTTTAATATTGTGAGATACCACTGCTTAATTTATTTATTTCCTATAGCGGATGATATTGATATGTAACTTACTGAATACAATAATCTCTGCACTTAAAATTTGTACTAATAATTTATTATGTATTTTTTTAATAAATATACCAGTCCAAACTTTTGCTATTTTTGTCCCCTTTCTTGGTATTATTTAAGCACCTATTCCGTTTCTTTTCCATTATGAAAACTGCCCCTAAAATTCTAACCCTTGGGTTAAATTTTAATTTTTATATTACTCGTATGGATGATACTTGTCTGCCTAATTTGGCTCAGGAAACATTGTACTTTAGAAGACATTATTAGTAATTTTATATCATACAAAATACCGGTACATAGCGAAATCTGATAAAATAATTTAAGAATCAGAATCAGAGTACCTACCCATTCATATAGGAAATACAAATTATTAGAAGCTTTTCCTTGTTCATTCCAATTTAAAGAGGATTATAGAAATTTTTAGCAATCCAAATATATTGACGTATGCTTGAAATTGTGAGTGTTTGTCTTTACGTGTACGTCTTACCTGTGTTGTATATTTTATTTATTACTAATTCTTTCAATAACTACCTTTATTGTTATGTTTCTTCCATTATTCGCAACCTATTCTATCTTTGTTCTACTGTATCTTGTATCACTGTATTTATGTTTTACTGGGGCATTGTGCTCTTAAGACGTTATAGCTGTTCAAGGCATTAATAAAGAATTTTCATTCTCCTCCTTCTTCTTCTTCTTTTTCTTATTATTAATAATGATAGTAGTAGTCGTGGTGGTAGTAGATGTAGTAGTAGTAGATTGTAACTTCCTTCACATTTTTACTTAATATTCATTGTTTTCAATATTTTTTTTGTTTCTGCCATCCCTAAATTCCATTCTATAACTTCTTTTTAATCATATCGTGCGTACCGTTGAATGATTAAAGTCTTTTAGATAATACTGTGCGCACCGCAAAATGATAAATTCTAAACCAGCAGAACGCTAATTAATAATATATGTATGCATGTAAGATGACATCTGAATAATTCCAAAAAGTGACTTCGGTTTGTTACGTCACTACCCGAGAACTTCCGAGCAACCGAACAAATTGTATATAAGAAGTTGCTGCTGGCTGGAAATTCAGAATCCTCAGGCTACGGCCCAAGCCACATCAAGCTCTCTTGCTTGCTGTTCCTATCTTCGGCAGCAGTTCCTCAATAAACCTATTATCATTCAAGATCTCTTGTGCTTTATTGGTCTTTACGTTACACAGACGAGACTCTGTGTACCAGCACCACACACCTGAGGTCTTCAACCAGGGCACACACAAGGATATTAGAATCAGGTGGAATAAATGTCACCTCGAAATTTACAGAGAATAGAATGTTAGCAGAAATTGCGCGTATGCCCACCGCTAACTGGGGATGCGGCCCAACCCTGCGGCTGACGCTACCCTACTCCCTTCGGACGCAGCATTCCCCCTTGAACACCTCGCTTCGATCGGTGTGATTCCAGACTTGGTTTATTTATATCCATCCTAGCTTTCAGTAGCCTCTACAGAAATTATAAATAGTATGAGCATATATAAATATATTTTGATAGATAATAGAAGAAAATTCTGGCCCCCGCCAAGATTTTTTATTTCGTAAGTAAACGTATTACCAATACCCCAGGCTAGGAGCTTGCAAGCGGTGGTGTGTTCATTGTATTTACAGTGTACCTTTTACATAAGAAGCCCGGTCACGTTATTGCGCTTGCGCAGATTGAAGAAACCAGGCGTGCGGTGGTGTTACACAGAGTCACACGTTTCACAGTGCTTTACTAGAATTACTTTTCCACAACATTCTTTTCACCTATTACCTTCCTTGGTGTTGATCTATGAAATCAGGCAGACTGCACTACTCTTGGCTCCAACCAGTCTAAGAAATAAAACAGGAAGGGGTCTTTAACCAGTTCTCGACTTCTACCAGTCTAAGAAATACTGCAGGAGGCATCATCGTTAAATAAGCCAGTTTAAGAAATAAGTCAGACAGGATTATAACCCATTTTCTGGCTCTTACCTAAGGCAGGAAGGAGTTACGTGCCCGATCGACTACTATCCTTGGTGTCAGTGTGTCTAAGAAATAAGGAAGGAGGCACTACTCCCAGGCTTCTATATATTTCGTTCTTCATTTACTTGTATTAATCTAAGTATATTTTTATCAGCACTGTATTTGAGGTTAATCCCACACCCATAGACGAGGTAGAAATTAGTATAACATATGGTGATCTTTTGGGACCGTTACTTCTTAAACAGATTATTCAGTTCACCACTTGTAATTCAATATAGCGCTCTCCTTCTTGCGAATTCACTGGTAGTTTTCATTTCGACGCACGGGTCCTATGCTAAAAGAACTAATGATAGACTAACAGCTGTAGAAGAAAATATAACTAGCATTAAAGTTCAATGAAAACAAAATCGAAAGTAAAGTCAGCCGAATACAGTATCAAACTCTCAAAGGTATTTTGCCGGTAAAGGTATTAGCTATGAGTGATCATCAAGAAACTTATCCTAAAAATTTCAAGCATTCCGAAGAAGAGGAAGTAACACGGAAATGCCTATGGAAAAAATGGCCTTGGAATTTCTGCAAACATTAACACAGGACTTAGGTACGACCCATGCGAGAAATTAGAATTGAGGACTAAAACCATTTACCTAAATTGAAGGGCGACGTTCAGAAGTCTAGCCCAACACAATATCTAGAAGAACTTACGCACTATCTGGAAATTCTAAGTGCTCCAGAAGAAGACTACAAGTATATCCGTGGTAGTAAAGCAATGAAAGGAAGCGCGGGACGTTAGTTCCATTTGGTAAAAGGACATACAATGATTGTCAAGATTTCTCTTTCAAATTCATCCAAAAGTATACTGATAAAAGCGCATCTGAAGGAGGAAGAAGAAAATCCGCCACAACAGACACAACCGGAGCAATGCGAGGAGTCTGGAGCAGGAAATAGACAACTCCCTTACGAAATTGACAAGAGTAGACCCAGACATTACTGACGAAGGGTTTTTCCAAGAAACAGTTAACATTATCCCTTATGATCTTCAGAAACTTCTAGCCTGTGCTAATCTTGACAACACTGAACAGCTATTAGAATTCTTAGAGAAGCAGAATTGATTTCGAACTAAAAGGAAAGGAACCTAACAAGCAGAACAGAGAAACTGAAAATCAAAGGAGAAGAAAGAAATATCAATTATTCAGATATCCAACCAACATATGGAACAACACGAAAACCAACAGCGCGGAACGAGCCACAGATTGGAGAAGCAGCCGCCGAGATGTAGTCAACACCTGCAGTTCACATATTGAAGAAAATGTACAATCTGGAAACTGTCCAAGACAGACTTTTGCACAATAAAATAAACTGTACCGAATTAATTGCAAAAATAATGATTAAGGTCCCATCCCTGAGAATGCGCGAGGGAAAGAGTGGCCTATTATACTGCAGAAAAGCTCGTACAAACGTATTAAATGTGTCACTTACATGGAGACCTAGTGATACTTATAATGCCATAGGTAAGAATTGTACAAATTTGGAAATTCGGAAAAACTGTACAAAAGATTAATACAGAATATATTGTAAAAAAAAATGAGAGAGAGAAAGAAAAAGAAACTTTTTGGACAAGAAAAAGGGTATAGATGTTCTATTATTTGTGTCATTAAATGTAACAATGTAACAATTATTGTAGACGCTATAAATAGGCATTAAGGCCTGTTGTGTCGATTTAATAAATAAATAAATAAGAGGTATTATTCTAAAGGACTGTTATATAAATATATTTTAAAGGACTTTTATAACAAACTTAAATTTTACAAACTTATATTTTCAAAACTTTCTTCTCAGGAAGGGGTATGTTTCACGTCATTCACATTTTTACTTAATAGTCATTTGTTACCAGGAATATTTTATTGTTATTGACATCCATGAATTCGATTCTATAGCTTTTAAGATCATATCGTGCGTTAGCTAAACGATAAAATTATTTTGTATCATACTGTGCGCACTGAAAAAGAATATAATTTAAATTAGCAGAGTGCTATGTAATAATATGTTTATGTATGTAAGATTGTGTCTGAATAGTTCCAAAAGTAACTTCGGTTTGTGACGTCACTACCCGAGAACTTCCGAGCAAGCGAAGAAATTGTAAATTAGGCGTTGCACCTAACTGTGCGCTCAGATTACTTCGGGCTAAGGCCTGAACCGTCTCAAACTCTTGCTTAGTGTTACTTTCTTCGGCAGCAGTCCGACAATAACATATTATCATTCACGATCTTTTACACTTTATTGGTCTTCACGTTTGACAATGCATTATCGAATTACTCTTTGTATATCACCGTTTTCACCTATTACCATCCTTGGTGTTGGCCAGTCTAAGAAATCAGTCAGGCAGCACTATTCTTGGCTTCAACCAGTCTACGAAATAAGATAGGACGGGGTCATTAACCAGTACTCGACTTCTACCAGTCTAAGAAAGAAAGCAGGTCCTCAACCTTTCCTAGTGTTGGCCAGTCTAAGAAATAAAGAAATAAGGCAGGCAGTATCATCCTTGACTCCACCGAGTCTAGAAAATGTGGTAGGCAGGAGTATAACCCATTCCCTGGCTACAACCACTCTCTTATCTAAGGCAGGAAGGAATTACTTGACCGATCCACTACCATCCTTGGTGTCGGCCCAGCTAAGAAATAAAGCAGGCGATAGTACTCTCAGCCTTCCACATTTCTTGTTTTTCATTTCCTTCTACTATTTTTCTCATCTCCGCATTCAAGGCCCTACTCCCATATTCGAGGTAGAAATTCGTATGAGGTATAACACAGGGTACTATTTTGGGACTATTACTTTCTAAAGAGATTAGTCAGGTCTCCACGGGTATTTTAGATATAATACGTCTCCAGCGTCTGTGGCCATGTCAGCAGTGGATGAGTAGTAGCAATAATAAACTCACCTCTCTGTATTCTTTACAAGTTGTAGTATGTATATTAATAGTTGTTGTTGTATACTCTAAGTCACCTTACGATGATAACAAACCGGAAGTCGTCATCAGACTGAGAACAGGCTTGCCAGTGTTTCCTGCTATGTTGTTCCATCAGGTAGGAAGCGTGTCATACTGCAATGTCCAATGACTAAATAACTAAAATACTTCTTCCTTTCACACTAGCTTCTTAATAAAGCACCGTAGGAAATTAAAGTTTGGCCGATTACTTAATTCATGTAGACAGCACTTCACTATATGTGAGCGTCTCCCATGGTTGCTTGTGGATTTTAACAAGCATTGCACTCGTATAATCATGACCGATCGAAGTCTATAGTTCCTCAAATGGTCCATACAAAATAAGGTTTACTAAAGTTTTAAAGAAACTACGAGAGAACTGATTGTACTTACTAATAACACTATAGAAACAGTTTTACTTGTTTCACACTTTTAAATTAATTAATTATGAAGCTCATGACTTCCTCAAATTTTAGCCAATGTTCTTCGACGAGTACAGTTTGGGAAAGAATGGGGAAGAAAGCGAACTGAGCCTTCATTTAAGGCACCATTCCAATATTGGAAACAGAGGGAAGCTCGAGAATGAGTCCAGGATACGAAATCACGGGATACAGAAGGATTTCCACTTCACGAAAGCTTTTCGAACTGACCTTCTTCCCCCGACAGTTCGCCTTATTTGCATTAACAATGAGAGTATCTTGCTATCCTTAAAAATGCTTATTCCGAAGTAGTTCGGATACAATAGTATATTACGATTGACGGGTCCGATTTCAGTTGTAACGTCTGTTCGATTTTGAATTAACTTTTATTTTGTTCAATTCATTTCGATTGCTTGTTAATGCAAGCAAGAAAACTGTTGATCCAGTTTAAAGTACGTACGTTGTATGACGTTCTTCAATAAACACAAACCGGGGAATGGTAGTTGAGAAGGGTGGCAGTGAAAGTCTGAAATGAGGCAACGTCCTAACATTTATTTAGCGAGACAAGTACAATTTGATGCATAGACCTACATGTTTTGGCCTTAAATTACAGTTATTGGTATAACAATATAAGCTTACCTTAGTGTAAAGGATATATCTCGATAATTACAATAATTGAAGGTTATATAAGTTAAGTTTTAGAAAGCAGCAGAGATGTATTTATGGGGTGGGCCCGGGGGGTCCGGACCCCCAAGACCAGTGGAAAATAGTATAACTTCAGGAGTAATTATATATATTTCATATACATTTCATACTCAGATACACCCCGCCCCGAAAGCCCTCGGACCCTCCCAAAACCAACTTCTGGATACGTGCCTGCAAAGCAGCAATTTGTGTTTTATGTCCACGAACGTCTTGTAGTTTGAGCTCTGAAATACTAATTGTCCACTGTTATTTGGACAATTTGGATTAATTTGTTTTTAATCCATCCAAGCACATATAAATCAGAACTACTTGCAGTTAAAAATTGGAAATACAGTACTGGCGTAAAAGAAGAATGCTAGACACCAGACTCGTATTTCAAGTCCCCATGGCGACCTGGTGCTCGGAATTTTTCGAGCCCTGCTGTAGTATGCTAATACTGTTTTCTGAATCAATGAATAACTGTTCTTATCAAAACCGTTTATACAGCCATAGAATTGTGTTCAGGTGAAGAATTCAGCTCGTATAACTATTGGTGTCAACTGCATAAATTCACTAACACTTGCAACCCTTCATCTCACGCAGCCACTTTTCAGCAGAAAGCTGGAGCAACGTTGTCAGATCTTTAAAGGGTGAGTTCTTGCACAAAAAAATCTGGGATGTGTTTGCTATCGTGAAACAGAAAAATAGTTAGAACACCTATGAAATAAAGTGAAGGTTATAAAAGAACACCGGAACCGAACGCATTTCTAAATCAGACTTGCTGTTGACCAGTAAGTTTGGCATCTAAGGGCGCGCTTTTGCCAAATGTATGTGGCCACAACAAGGATGGAGGTAACGACACTTCCTTTTACAAGCAAGGGAGCGAGTGATGTTTGTCGTGTCTAGTGTTTACTGTTTTGTTTGTTATTTTGTGGCTAATTAAATTGTCTAGCGTTTGTTGTTGTCATTGATACCTGTGATTTCTTGTGTATGATTTTCAAAAAATAAATATTAATCGCAGTTACTAACTTGTGCTTTGTGGCGTTTGATCGATAGCAATGCCTACACTCTCCG
The DNA here is from genome assembly GCA_022664845.1 of Lepisma saccharinum. Lineage (NCBI taxonomy): Eukaryota > Metazoa > Arthropoda > Insecta > Zygentoma > Lepismatidae > Lepisma > Lepisma saccharinum. Next base: position 8,849 of record JAGDQP010020716.1, on the reverse strand, counting down.
CAGAATGCTGTACCCACGGTTTATTATTATTATCATTAGGACTATTATTATTATAGTAGTTAGCATTCGGGAGGTCCTGGGACCGATCCCATCTCAGTGACGGATCCAGCTAAGGGGTGCCTCTCCCTCAAAGGAAAATAATTTATTTATATAGCATTATTTCAACAATTTATCTCAGAAAAATTTCGATTTTGTTTCCTGACAAATATGAATTTTGGGGGATACTGGGGTTACATTCCAGCAACAAGAGGGGATATACGATAAATTTACACTTGAAAAAAATCATTTAGCGGTAATATATCGAAAATGTCTCCCTTTGATTCCAGTTGCGCCTGTCCCCACACCAAAATCCTGATTTGCCACTGTCCCACCTGCCGATCATCCTAACAGGTTTTTTCCTCAGTCACACTAGGCCAATGCCGGGATGGTACTAACAAAAGAGGACCAGGCCGTCTACCTTCCACAATTCGCTGTCCATCATATCCGGCCTGAGCCTCAGATGCCTAAAAAAACTTAGATATTAAAATGCATAATAATAATAATCATTATTATTTCATTGTGTTGTAATATACGACCCGTATCAAATCTTTTAACCTGTTAAAAATGTATCTATTAATGTACCCATTTTTTCCACTTCACAAAATATCAATATTTATAGCCGTATTACATTTTGGTATCTGGTTCCACAAACATAGCTGCTGCATGAATGTTTTCCCGTTCTTTGGAAACGATAATTTGATAACACAGGCTTTTTTCAATAGAACAGCATCTCGTCACGCGGAAAATTAGTCCGTTCGTACCTAAGATTTTGCTGTTATTAATTTATTTTGTCTTAAGAGAAATTAGTAAGCGAAAGTATTCCTCTATCACAGTATTGGCTCCTCCGCTAGGTACGTGTTGTATTAGTGGCAACATCGCACTGCGCAACTCCAGCTGCAATATTCCTTCCGGTTTGTTCCTAAGCTAGCATGAATTTCAGTATAGTTGTAGTTGTATTAGTAGTAGCTGAAGTAGAAACAGCTATAGTAGTTAATGTTGTTGTAGTAGTAATAACACTAGTAGAAATAATTCAACTGGTAGTATTGTAGTGTTGCCAATGTATTTCACTCACAGATCAGAGCTGGCAAACATATAAATTTTGTTGCGCATATCCATTTCTATGTATTTCTACGGTGGCTATATCTAAAATCACTACAGATAGCCCTCTTATGTTTATTAGGAATACTTACATTTGTTGCTCAATTTATACATTTATCTGATGCGTATTTCAACAAAGCAGAATGACCTTCCGCATACAGTATGAGTTGAGAAATACACATAGAAAGAATTATTACAATTATCTATTAATAAAGTTAACCAAACTTTGGATCAAAATTTTCACTACTAACTACGCCGCCTCATTAACACGTTTCGTGCATATACAATCAAAGTTTACACATTTTTTGTTAAATTATACTTAGAATAGTACCGTTAATGCCATCTTCAATAATGAATTTCAAGCAGCAATACGCCATGAAATTTAATACCTTTTAGATTCTGAATGATCATAAATTGAGCAATATTTAACAAAAGTGGTAGCAGAGATATTATTATTATTTAGTTGTTATTATTGTGGAATATTATACATCACTGGCATTTCGATCTTTGTAATTTGTGTATTCAAAAACAAACTCTATACTGGTTCGTCTTCACCCTTGAATAGGGTTCCACCTCAAACTAGAACTAAATTGTTTCAAAGCTAATCTTAGGTAGGTATTGCTCTGATCCCTCTGTTCCAATTCCAGTTTTTATTTAATCAAATGTGTTTATTTTTATGCGTGCTAAAATACAAATATTTACTGCTATGTACACTTCTTGCAGCGAATTTCAGAATGTATATTTGGAAAATAGTAATTTTATAAGATATATGTTCATTGTACATACATTAACCCCCAAACATTACTTAAGTTCTATTGCAGCCTGCTGCTGTAACATTCACGAAAGCGACTCAATCACATCATGACATTTTAGAACGAAGATGCCACTACATCAAATACTACAATTTATCGAAAGTCATAAATTATTATATGGAATCTAATTGTCACCATTTTCTAAACGTTAGTATGTTAATTTTTAGTTTTACTATTACCTTGTTTGCATAGAGTTGAAAATATAGGATGCGTCATCAGCAGAGGGATAAACAGTCATGTACTTACAACAATCAAGAGGTTTCCCATTGGCAAAACATTCCACTAGAAGTTTTTTACAAGGTCTAGAAATATGTACAAAGAAGAACAAAATAGTAACTTTGTTCAAATAGTAACAAGGAAGACAAAATAACTTAGACTCTGCACAATTGCGTAAGTTATTTTTGCAATAGCACTATTACATCATAATTAGTAATTATTTTTCACAGTTTATTTCAAGCTGTGAAGTACCTACAAATAACATTTTGTTTCCGTTAATAATTGGAGAGATTTTCCAATTTTTTAGCATTTAGAACAGGAATTCGAAGTAGCAGGTAAATATATCTCTAATATATTATGCTCAAAATATTCCCCCTGATCATAAACGTCTATGAAGTAAAAATATGATTACTCATCTCTGTTAAAATTTTCATTAGGAAGTAATGAAGTATAGCTTAGTAAGATATAATATATCTTTGAAGATATGCATGATTTTGTTAGTACGCAATCATTTTCCTAACATTCATAATTAAACCTAAGCAAACCACAGCGTGTACCTCAAACTGTAATGAAGCCTATCATCAAAACACTTAAGCAATTTATAATATACCCTTACTATTATTTTTATTTAGCTTTAGTAGCTATTTCTAGTTATTATATGTATTGTGAAATAATTGTATTAACTTTCATTCACATAGAGACCATTGATTATTCACTTTCCAAGTTATATTTCAGTGTTGGCGAATATTTGTAAACCATTCTCATTAATATTTGCAAATATTAATTTGTTGAGCACTGTAATAACTTACTACAAACTTCCCCCTTCTTAACCTGACGTAAGGTTCTGACGAATCGCCTTCTCAGTGTGCACATTAGCTTGTAGACTACTTTCCGTTGTCAGAATAGATTGTGTTCAGTCCAATCTGTGCTGTGTGTATACCAGCTGATGTACTGAGCTATCTTAGAAGATAATACACGATGTTGTAATGTTGATCCCTTTTGGGATTACATGACAGAACAACGTTTACAGAACAGAGTGCGGCACAACTACGCCGGTCAGAACAGAGCGAGCGACAAAGTGCCGTTGGCTATAACAGAGGGTGTCACAAATGAACTACTCTCAAGACAGCACCCGCGTCAAACCAATGCTAAACAAAACAAGGTACTTTAAATAAGTGTCAGGCGAGCTGAGTCAAACAAAGCTGATCGAAAGTCTGGAAAAATCAACCTCTTTCAGACCCGTTGACCTCTGTCTAAAAGAAAGACTGTATTGATCGATGACATTAAAATTACAGAATTTGTGAAACCAGGAAGCAAACTTCAAAGTTTATCTCTATCGCTTCCAGTCTAATCCAGGAAGAAGTACAATTTTAATCATAACTATTTTTTACGATTGATATCGCTGTAAAGCCAGTTTTTGTTTATTTATGACTTAGCTTTTGCCAGAAAGGCATATATTACTTTCAGCATGTACTACATGAATTGTACTGCTTGGTACATACATATCTCAAGAAATAAGATAAATAATAAAACGAACCTCACAGCGATTACAAGGGTAAAATCCCTTAGAACTATTGTTTTGTGGATACTGGAATGGACTCGAAGTGGATGATTGAGATAAATCTTTGCTTTAGTGTCTATCTTTCCACAGTAACCGATCATTGTAATATCATTACGTAGAGCTCGTTGTGTTGCTAAACAAATGAAGGGCCCAATCACCATGTTCACCACATTATTTACGACCATCTAGCGATGGAAATATTGCTAACTGGGTGTGTAAAGGGATGTTACCGTAGCTGACCTAACCTAACCAAATATAATCTAACCTAACCTAACCTGACGTACATTAACCTATCTAATCTAAACTAATCTAACGTAAACGAATCTAAACTGATTTAACCTAAGAAAAATGCATGAAATCATATATTATTAATAAATGCGAGTATACAGCGTTATGTTTGAAAGACAAAGTCGAAAAAACCTTGAACCGGCCGGGAATCGATCCCAGGTCTTCTACGCGGTAAGCCCACATTCTATCCACTGCATCACTTTTTTGTTTAAAATATTTGTCGTCCTAAGCTGACTTTAATTCCTTTTACATTACCTATTCCTTTTTTACTGAAAACTTGTGATTACTGATTTATCGTAACTATTTATATCCGAAGTTAAAATCACACACACAACCATCCATTCCCTAGTCGGGATTCAAATATCACGGAAGAAGGTTGCAAACAGCTATTTGGGAGCTTTAATTACAGAGTACCTGCTAGTAACAGGTCAGTGGACGTGCCTGCATGATGCAACCTCGCTTCATATTTAGGTCATGATACTCTACACATTATTTTCCATATTACATTCTTTCCTGATTCAAGGTTGAATATCCATTGATTTTGCCTTGCTAGCTTCATGCATCCTTAATTTTTACTTGATAAAATATGCTTGATGTAAGAACCTTATGTCAAACTTCGTTTCCCTTGTCTAAACAAGGCATTTTGTACCTTTGAGGAATCAAACCTGGTAAACATTATCACCCAGGTGTAACGTTCGCGTCACGTGATTTAACAAATTCTAACGGGGTGAATGTCCATCTTTGTAGTTACTTGAGTTATATGTAAAAATAATTTCTAACAGTTTTGTTCAGAAATTAAAGATACTTACGGTAATTGCGTTTTTCTCCTAAATAGATTGCGCACATTTATTGCTGGCAGACTGTAGTTTTCAGAACGATTTCTTCGCTCTTCAATGTATATAAGAGGTCTACTTTGAAATTGAATCCAGAGAGACTACAAAGCCCATATTCCAAAGGCTCCCAAAATTTTCACAACTAAAATCCAAAGTACTCTGAAAGTGTAATATAAATCAAATCATTACAATCACTAAATAATTATTGTTTTGCTATAAGGATATTAAAGAATTCCTAAGCATTTCAGTTATAGTTTACGGTATGCTTACTATGATGGATTTACCATTATGCGTCACTGACTCTTCCATTTACGAAACAAATACAGTTACGATTTAGAGACGTATATGAAATCTGTAAACTCTCAAACAGTTGAAAACATGACAAGCAAAGTAACATTAAGTTGACCTTAAAAAAATGTTTGACAGAAGAAAGCTAAGAAATCAATATTATTTAATCATCGGCATAATATAATTGTCTAATGAATTTAACTTTATTTTCGAGTACGTGGAAAAATGTCTGTTGTTCACGTATCCTTTTCTATTCTTTGTGCTTCGTTTAATTTTTTTTATTCATATTGTTATAAAGTATATTATTAAAACACTGAGAATAAAAGGAAACCAACAGCATTTAGTTGGATTTTCCAGCTAGTCAATGCAGACATTTTACTACATCGAATACGAAGTGATAATTTTTTGGAAAATGGAAATACAAATTTTTAGGATCCAATATGTTGATATTGCTGTTTGAAGGTTTTTGGCGACTACACAAAATTACACAAATTTACAACTTATACATATAAAGGCAAAGTATATGACATGTATTTCCTAATATCCTTATTCGGATCACAAATTCCTACAAATAGATGTATATTCAGAGCTCGAAATTAGGTGTGGTCCACAGGCAGACGATCAATATTTTTTTCCCAAGAGTCTGTAACTAACATGCCAGTTGTTCTCTGGGCCACTGCTTTCTAAAGATCAAATATATTAATAAACACCTGTAGGCTGTTTTAACGTTATATCATAGTGTTTTATTTCTGATAAGAAAAAAACGAATCGCAGAATCTTAGGAACTAACACCTTTGCAGCAATTGCCATAGGCACGAAACATAGCTCGTATATAACTAGGATACACCGTATTATCACTGAATCCATATTGTGTAATTATGCCGTTGCTCCGGTAGTATCATACTTCATAGGCAATTGGGAAAAAACCCAGACACCCCGATATTTCCCCCCATGGCCGGCCCTAGACTTCCAGCAGATTCTTTCGAAGAAGATATTTAGTGTAATAAAAACAACGTAAGGGTGATAATTCAGATATCAGACATGCCTATTTGTTAAGCACGGTCTTTGTTTAGACAGATTTTGTTACGTGGCTATATTTATTCGTACGTATTTGGTATCCTATATAGGCCAGTTGTAGCCTAAATGAATTTAATAAAGCGTACTAAAATTACGCCGATAATTATAATAATTTACTGATGTAAAAATGTCCAGTAATATTTTTATAGAATCAATGAATAAACAAATTCGCTTGCCCTCAGGGCCAGTACTGCTAAAAGTTATTTTCGAGCCCTGTTTATATTTTTCATTGACTAGTATTGTAGACCTAGTCATACGATAACAGGGACTTGCCTAATATATTTGTTTCTCCGAAATATTTTTTATATTTATATATAACGGTAACATATTTAGTATTGGAATAAGATAGTACTTGATTAAATCTAATTTGAATAATGCAGTTTATCCCGCATGAGATATTACGAAGTATTAGGTGCAAGATTTTTTGCGAATTTACAAAATGTCAGTGAAGTATGAAAAATACATTGGAAAATTTTACTTACAGCGTATAAACATCTTCTAGTATCGAAACATTATATAATAAACTAAATTTAAACAGAAGTTATTAAATAATATATAAGAAACATATGTACTTACTTGAAAGCAAATCCAGGTGCTTTCTGTATATAATGAATTCCATGAATCGAACAGTGTTCGAGGAAGTCTTTGATAGTCTCCAGAAGAGTACGATACAGAATTCCTCCTCTTCCCATGTTCCTTTGATGTGTTCTAAAATAAGTTAATGTTTAACGATAAATTATAAACATATGTACAATTAGAATTCTACTATCAAATTTATTCCTGAATTGCCTATATATCATATTTCAAGTATTTTTATAAAAAAGTGTCTAGTTTCCCAGCAATGTCTAGTACACCATTTTTATCAGCTTTTCTTACAAACACCGTTAGGCAGTAGCCAGTAATATTGTATTGGTTTCTCACAGTCTATCATGTCAAAAAGTAATATTAGAACTGCCACTTACAGCAAGGATATTATATAACCTACACACATTTTCAGTTTCTCTAGGGTACCTATTTTAAAACCGCAATGTTGGCACTGTATAGAAATAAAATTCGAAAGGCTTATATTGACTACCCGAAGAATCAGCGACGTACTTCAACGTAAATTATTTAATTACTGAAGACAAAATTCAATTTCTAAATTATCCTAATGAATTTCTGAACAGTTTCGACATGGGTGGATTAACACTACATATTCTAGAAATAAACGACGGTTCCATTGTGATGTTTTCGAGAAATTGGCACGTAGTGCAAGGCTTTCTGAATGGCACAACATTAGTTGTTCATAAAATAGATGATAAGTTTTTAGATCTAAACAAATACAGTTGCAGTAAATACTCGCCAAACCATACTTCTTTCTAGCATTGATTTATCACATTATGATACTACTTTTCCATTTTATTATAAAACAAGACAATTCGACGTCTGAATATTATATTGTTTTATCTTCTGTTATTTTTGTATGGATATACTACCTTATAATACTCACATGTCTAGTTTCTAATTTAATTAGCATTCCATATAACGATAAATAAGGCGTAAAAAACAAACATAGATATTGTAGGCCTGTTTTCATTCATGGCTATTTACATGTAGCAGTATCGCGTGCGAGGGCTTCTGAGAATGTTAAATTTGAATTAAAACTTTACGTCGACCTACTTATTGCTTACGTTGTTTTGAAAAAAGGTTTTCTAAATTTGAAGATTATTTTATAATCATTGTTTTATTAACAGTCGTCTACCAATGCTAAATTTTGCAACACTGAATACTAAAGCGTGTTAGAGAATGACTTCTGCCCATATTGCAATTTACCATACAAATAAATCATCTGACGAGATATGTGTTACTGAATATCGCAGAGGCACACGGAGTACAAATTCATATTATTTTAAGTTCCCTTTCAGTGGTGTAGCTATAGAGAGAACGCGGAGGGCACGTGCAACCTAAAAGAGATATGCTCTATGTTTGCATTTAATCAAAAATATTTCTAAGACAAGGCTTAGATTTGTTGCAAACCCAATCTAGAAATATTAACAGTCGCATACCAATTCCAAATGTGTACCGAAAACAGCAAAGTAATTAGGGGTCATTGTGGACCTAAAACTTTTGATTGGCCTTAAAATTAAAAAAATGTGTTCATTCTCTTAGAAGAGTATACATAGAATGTTGTATTTTTAGGTCCATAATCCCATTTTAACGGGAATTCGTGCGACTTGTTGATCTGACTAACGGTCTCTGGTCACGTGAACGTTGTTTCTGATCACTCAGTGCTCAAAATTAAAGAAAATAGTCAGGAAATCTGAGCTTCCGAGTTTCCAGAATTCCACATTTCCCAGGTCTCCGAATGCCGACGTTTTGAAATTCCGACAATGCGGAATGATAAATTACATTCTACAGTTACTTTGTAATATATAATCCTTACACTGTATACTATAATACAGGGATTCTGAAGGACTTCCATATTGGAAGGAGGTGCCCAGTTAGAATTGGAAGGGTGTAAGTTGAGTTTTGTCCGGTTTTTATCTATTTTTTTACAATAAAAAAATAATAACAGCAGGATGCAAAGAATTTGCGGCAAAAGCGGACAAAGATAATATGAATTACAAATGGTCATTGATGTTAGAAAGTTCTATTGTA
>JAGDQP010020715.1:0-32831 GCA_022664845.1 Lepisma saccharinum | reverse complement strand
TTATGAGGCATGACATACACATGATTATGTTTAAGGCATTATCCTGCCTTATAACGATGTGCCAAATCTTATTAGCAGTAAAGCTAAAAAGAAGAAAACGCAACTCAAGTTAAATAAAACGATAGATTGAAGATAAGGGTTTCTCTAACGTTGCGCGACGCTATAGTCAGACTGTTTGTTCCTTTTTTTATTATTATTAATATTACTGCACAGGTTCTTTTAATCCTCCCCGTAGTTTTTTTTATTATTATTGATATTACTATTATTTATTGATTTTTTTTTAAGTTTATTCGGCTCATACATACGCATGCTCTCTTTACTTTTGCTATTGCATGAATACTTTTTTTTTATTTGTTTTTCTGCATCGAGTACATTGTCAATGTGCGATTCTGCAATCAATGATGCGTTTCTCTGTTTGTTGATTTTTTTTTTTTCCTCTTGTCTCGCTGATATGAGTTTTCTTTTCTGCTCTCCTTCCCCTTTCGCTTGACACTTTTCGCCTGACTAGAAAACACTTTTACCTTCCCAGTCTAGTATAAACCATTAAAAACTCTAGTCGTAATAATAAATTTTTAATTTCCCGTGTTGAGGAAGGTTTTTTTTTTTATTCTTTTTCGTTTTCCTCTGATACATTTTATAATTATTGTTGTTGTTATTATTATTATTAAATATCCTCGTTTCTGCGTAGCAAGAAGAGGTATCTTTGTTGTATTCGAAGAACGAAATAAAATCTTCTGTTATTTTTTTGTAATTCAGGCTTAAGAAATTCAGAAACCTGCTTAAAAAAAAAAAAAACAATATTTCATTATAAAAATGTGATATTGTGTCGAGTAGCCTATCTTCCGGATAAACGTTTCCAGCACCGTGTTAGTCTTTCTCAGGGAATGGTCGTTGACTGACTCTAATGTAAAATACATGGGTCCGCCAGGCGGGACTTCCTTCCTAGCTTTGCTAAGCTACTTTCGTCCTTATGACCAAGAATATATATTAGTTCGGAAAGATTACTTAGTTAGCTTATAGAATCGGATCTAGTAAAAAGACCCCGAGCCCAACCCATTCAAACATCCAGTAATCTTGTGGGGGAAAATCTAGAGTTAATTATTTCGATAATAACATCGTGTAATGAAGTGAAATGAAATGCACAGGAAGTGTACAAAAAGTGTATAAGAGCCACTTATTCGTGATTGGAATAAAGTTTCAATGGTTGGTAGTAAATAAGTTTTGGTTATGGAAAATGAAAGGAAGCAAATATTTTGGGCGTGTTATCATGTTTTTCTTTAGTGTGATTTCTCAAAATTAAGGCCGCTTTCAGATGTGTGAAACGTGCTCAAGTCTGCTGAAAGTTTTTGATTTGAAACAGGTTTTTTTTTTAAGTTGTTTAAACAGGTTGGATTCTTATTTTTGTGGTTGAACGTCTTAAATTTAGTGAATGGTTACTTGCTGACGTACAGATGGCCTGAAGAATGTTAAGTCCGTTTTCTGAGGAATCTTAAGTCTGCAGTGAAAGATTTCTTCTGAAGTTAGGTTAATGGCTTCAGTAATTTTGGAGAGTGATTCATTGTCTTGCGGTATTCCTAATGTTAGAATAGAGGATCCCCATTTAGTTATATTTTCTAAGAATTCTTTCCGTGTTTGGTGTATTTATGAAATTTTCTATATTTGTAATGGTAGTAGGTAGAGGTTTCTGCTCCTGTAACAACTGCATTTTCTGTATTAATTGGTGTATCAGACGTGTCAATTTGGATCAGATCAGTTGATTCAGGGAAAGTAGGTACAAATTTTGTTTTCCTATTTGCTCGATACATTTTTTTTGTGGTAAGATATTCTTCTTAGTTTATTCGTCTTTTCGGACAATTTGAGGCGCCTTAACCTTCCAGGTCCCGCAGTAGTTCCGATTCGGTGTAATATTACAAGTGTAGCTCATGTGATTGCTACCACATTTGAAAGAGGACGGTTCATTTTTACAGGACTTATCTCTGTGTTAAAGCTGGAATGAGATTCCTATATTTTGTGTCTCGTAAAGCCGATTGTTGATCCATTTGTTATCTGGTAACTGACCAATTCAGTTTTTTTTTTCAAATAATCTTTTTAGAGGAAGTGGACCCTTGTCACTGCGAATTCTAGTAATATTAGTATAAAGTGGTCCTTTCCTTAATTAAACACAACAGCGTAGGGACTCAAAGAGGTCAGACCTGTATCAAAGCACGTCACGGTTTGTAGGCGAATATATTGAACAAACAAAGAATTTAATTAATTAAATAAAGTCCTAGGCGGTTTTTAGTACAATCAAAGACTAAAACTCCCTTTTAAGATAGTCTATTTAACACTTTCTAAATAAATTAGATACTTTTACGGGATTTTTCTAAGCAAAACCTAAAGGCCCTTTTTAGAGACAGCACGTACTAAAGTCTATAGGGACCCTCCAATTGGAATTACTTAAAGCCACTAATTATCTCCGTCCTACTCTATATCCTCCCTTACCAACTCCTGATTGTCTGCTACTACAACATGCCGAGAGAAAGGAGAAGTCAGTGTAAGGAAAATCAGAAAAAAGATGCAAAAAAGAATGAGAGAAGAAATAACTCAGAAACTAACAAAAAAGACAAGGATAGTCCAAACAAGAAAGAAGATGCTAAACAAATAAAAACAAATTCCAAAGAAGATGGAAATGTATCCTGACCTGAAGCTGTGTGTTGTCCGGGAGAAAAACAACGTGAATAAGAAGAGAGAGAACCTAATGGAGGACAGGAAGAGTTCATATCTAACAAACATGATGGCAGTTCCACTCCTACCCACAAAAATCCTCCTCTTTCTCTAACTCTCCTCCTACCACTTCAAATGACTCAAACAACATACCTTCTCCCAACACAAAGAGCAACAATCAGTCACAAAAAACAAAAAATCCTTACATTCCTACAAATCCATTCCGTTCATCATTTCATAGGAAGTTGACTAACCCTCATGTTGATGATAGCTTAATTAAAGAAGTAAATTCTCAGAGAAATACTAATGGTAGACTGAAAGAAAAAGAAAGTTTGAAGAACGAAATCATTATTAGGAACTATAAATCTGAACTCAAAAATCCGATTTCTCTTCATAAATTGATTACTGATAAAAGCTCCAAACATTAAACTAACCATTTTCCAATTTGAGAACTTTTCAAGCTACAAAGTATATTTTCCAGACAATGATAATTTGAAGATATTCACAAAGCAACTCAAAGAAACAGATTTTGGACCAGAAGCCACCTGGACAGTTACCGGAAATAAAGTAATGAAAAAAGAAATCTTTAATACAAAAACTTCATTTTCATGCGTTGTGAGAGGTATCTCTACAAACACTAGGGCGGAAGACATCAAAGCTTATCTTCTGAAAGAAAAAATTCCAATCACAAATGCAATAAGAATTCGTAATAGCAAAGGCCCAGTTCCGTTAATCAGACTATTCACAAAAGATCCGACTTTAGTTAGTAAACTCATAACCAATGGAATTACCATAGGGTTCACTCGTTTCAATGTGGAAGAATCTTTTAATAATGCCAGACCTTATCCATGCACTATCTGTTATCAGTATCACATCGGAGAGAAGTGTAACAATTCACCTACATGCTTCAAATGCGGTAAAAACCATATCAGTAAAACATGCTATGTCATTCATAACAAAACATTTTGTGCCTCTTGCAAAAAGAACGGACATAGAACTGCGGCTTCTAATTGCCCATTGAGACCTTACAAAGGCAAAGAGATCAATCAAAATAAAATCTTCAAAACTGAAATTAACAGCAATAAAAATATGCCAATCTTGAATCTGAGGAATAAAGCGCACAGTGACTCTTCTAAACCTCAAAACAATTTCAACAATGAGCACACTGAGGCTATTCTCAACTGGGTTTCCACTGTACTTTCTATGATAACACCTTTGGAAAATATGGATAGGCTCCAATCAACTTTGAATCAAACAGCAGAAGAATTTTTTCATCGACATCTAAATATTGTCAAATCGATAGATGGCCATATTTTCATTGGAAACGAACCTTTTTACAAAATGAAGAACTCAGTACATGCATATTTACGTAAGTAAGGATGTTAAATCAAAATCAATTCAAATAAGAACAAGGAAGGAAATTAACTTTACGAGCGATGTCCCATGGATGTATAAGATTCTTAAGATATTCGAGAGACAAGAGATATTCACAACTTATAGATAATTAGCTTCTGCTACCACCAAACTTTAACCAAATATAAACCTATTCCTGGATTTTTCCTAAATCTCTTTAAAATAGTCGTCCCTCATTTCATTTTAAAATTTTAATTAACTTAATTTAATTAAATTTAGTTAAATTTAATTAATTAAATCAAATAAATAAATTCTATTTAGATTGTTTTTAAAGAAATCCTGTGCAATCAAATGCGTATCAACAGTAATACTTAAACTCTGTCGTTTTAATGATAAAATATACACATTTTATGTGCACTTCTTATACATTAATTTTTAAATAGAAACTTTGCAAAAATACGAGCATATTTTGGCTGTGATTTTGCTGGCGGTTAGCTGGGGCGATGCCGGGGGGTCCTGCTGCATAGTACGGTTCGATATATCTCAACCATCAGCTTAATACTCAACATATAAAATAAATCAAAGGACGAAAGTGGCCTAAAATAGCCAGAAGTCCAGTCAGGGTGGCCCTGCGGGCCCTTGACAATTACTTATTTCAGTTCCTTAATTAAATGTTGCTTCAGATCTTCCATTTTTAAATTTGAGTTGACACCTTGAGCAACGCAGGTGAAAGTTGTTGTGCTGAACGCTCTTTGTGGTTGCTTTTGTCTTACATTGAATGTATCGATTTTTTTAGGTATGTCCGAAATTTTCAGTGTGCCATTCTTCTCTCTGATTGGGTACTTCAAAGTTACGTTCTTCACTGTGGTTGGGTGCTTTAATCTTACGTTTTGTCTTTGATGTTCTTGCACAAGTAATCAGTATTGGAGACTATCTACCCAGTGTTCCTAATTGTGCAATTAGGTCTTCATTTCTTGCACTGTTTCAAGAAGAACTGAGTTTTTTTTTCAGACTTTTCAATCAACTCCGCATATTAATGTCACATCTCATTATTCCTCTCAAAAATACATATATGGATAAACTGACTTCACCAATGCATTTCTGGCAAAATTCTAACCCAGATTGATGTTACATGGCCCCCTACCCATGTAATAAAATCGAGTAAGATTCAAGATGGCCGACTTCAAGATGGTCCATGATGACAAACCTCTAAAAGATAGCACATTGACCCGGTATCCATTCATGTGTATTTGTTTTCCATTCAAGCATTTTACAAATAAACGTGTGTTTTCTGACTTAGATCACACCATATAAGTACCTATTCTTTTTAATCAAACTTTTGGCCACTGCATCTGTCTTTATGGACGAAAGCACACTTTTAATCATTCTTTCTGGTGGTTTCCTGATGTACTCTACTCCTCTACTAAGGTTGGTCGAAAAAGCAGTTTGAAGCATCGATACGACTTGTGAGTTTACGGTCGGGTGTCCAATTGTCTTTCCCCTTCCACATGAATCTCATTACCTTAGAACCGGGATACCACTTACGTAGTAGATTGAGTGGATTTGCATCAAACTTGTTCTGAAATGCCATTGTATACTACGACACCTAAGGATTGTATTCACGTATCTCCATACGAATCAGTATGGAGATATAACAATATAATCCTCAGACGTCGATTAATAACAGAGATGAAATCGAGAAGATATAAAGTTCTTCTATTGATGACAGCGATTTTCTCTCCTTTTGCCCCTGGTGGCGATCAGTGTTACTACATGATAGTGCTACCATGTGTGATATCCATTAGGGAGACATTTAGTTCGATTTGAAGCCAAAGATTCTGAGATAAAGTAAATTTCGACATATTTTTCACAACATTTTTATTTTATTTTCCACATTTTCATTGCCTTCAACCGAGCATTTCATTAATTGTTGCTTCTTTCTGATTGCGTCTCGTACATTTGCGTTTAGCAGCACTTAATTCGGAACCTTATTTCCTTCTTACGTCAATAATCTCAGTTGTCTCGTCGAAATGGAAGAATCATTTGCGTTTGTAGTTTCGTGCAGCAGCAGCAAAACAAACCTACACAAAGACACTTTTTACACACCCAAGGAAACGCTGTTTCGGGCATCGAACCTCGTCTAATGTCAATAAGAAATTGACTCAAGGAGATTTTTTTTTACCCCTTGCTTGTAAATGGTTCAATTCGTGTGAGAAAAGGTACAGATGTAACTTGAAAATGAGATACGTAGAATTTGCAGTTTCCAAGTCGTGGCAAATAATTATTTCTCTCACATCGTATATACCTCAGTAGCAGAAGCTTCACGCAGAAAATGGCATGGTGTGGAGTAATAATTAAGCCAGACGATCAGAAAACCTGCGACTGCAGGTTCAAGCCTTTGTCAAGGAATATATATTTTTTTGGTGGGGTGAGGGACATTGAAAACATCACACACAAAAGTGTTGGATTAACACCGCAATATATTTTTGTGTTAAAAGTGTAACACAGTGGCACCGGCACCGGCACCTTCGTGTTGAAGTACTCACAAAATTGGTAGTCATCATGGAACCACAGCTCTGTGTTAAAATTAAGAAGTTGTGTTCAAATAATGCCGGTGTTTCTTGCTGTGTTGATCTTCACAAAGTTCGTCGGTGTTTGTTTTGAAACAGTTCTATTGTTCCTTGTCGGATTCCTCTTGGAATTCAACAATGAATTAAAAGACCACTTAAAACCTAACAATTACATACGATATTGAATCAAAATATGACGCGTATAAAAATATATGTATATGCATTATCATTCAATATGACATCACGTTTGGATCTTTTCATCTGAATTCTTAGGTTCGTGTGTCTGTTTTTTGATGAAACATCTTTTTGTGTTGGCCATCAAAGAACCGAATATATCTATCTGCATTAGTAAATGACCAAGCATCTATGTCTCAGAACTCGTGACTTTAGGATAAATTTTTCATGTTAACGCCACGCAATTCTAGTCTCACTTATTATTTTTTCTTTCGTTTCTTTTAGAACATTTATTTATTAATTCTATCTTCTTCCTTGCGCTTCTTTTCTTCATTATTTCTTCGTCTATTGTTGCTATTTTGTACTTCTTGCTTGTGCTACCAGAGGGCAATGTGATCGCTTGTTTGTCCAGTACTCGATTCGAACACGACGGTATCTGTTTTCATGCTTGGGCTGCTTTCATGCTTTGGAAGACGTCCTTTTCTTTGAAGAATGATCGTCCTATTTTAGAAATGTCTTTGTTTGAGGTATTTTCTTTTGGAATCTTACACAGCATTGAGCTCTTTTTTTTTTAGCAGGGTTGCGCACGGTCCTAAAACAAAGTAACAAGTTGTCTTATTTTGATCTTTGACTCAAAAAAAGTTAGTAAGTATTGATTACATTTTACAGGTTAAAGTGTCCTAAGTGATGCGACCGTACATTACAGAACTAATGAAAATTCTACACTTTGGAGAGAGTGGAATTCCCTGTCTCAGATATCTTCATTTTTCTTTCTTTCATATTCTTCAGCCATTTCTTGTTGCGTTATAACAGGGTCATTACTGTGTACACGTCACATTCAGGGATTTTGACATGATTTAGAAACTCGGAAGGTGTACGGATGTAGGAGTACTTTTTTTTTTTGGTGGGGGGGCTGTAATTCTTTTTTCTTGAAGCATGAAGAAGGATGTAGGAAATTTTCGTGTGCGGTATTGTTTGGTTATGTCAACACATGCTATAGCTGAGCACAATGAAAGTGTTGGAAATTTACAGGATATTAAGTGGTGTAAGATTTCCAGTTTACAATACAACTAATAAATCCAAACTGATCTAATAGCGAGAAGAGATCAGATACAGTGAAGGCCGTTTGTTACTTGTGCACAACCGTTTGTCTTCGTTTCACACGTCATTTTTACGTACCAGATGCGATCACCATGTTGCCAAGTCTTCAGACTTTCATTTCACTCTTCACATTCTGCTGATTGGCTGACAAGTTTGGTTTCAAGAAGTAAATAGAATTTACATACAAAGTACTCAAAATATTATTTTTATTCTAATGAAATTATTTGTGCTCGGATGCCGAGGTGTTTTATCTTTAGTAATCATGAACAATTTTATAGTCCTAGATTCCATACACACAATGAAACTGGTTTATTAACGATTTTTCAAAGTGAACGCAAAACAAAAGATTACTTTTGTTAACATGGCACAATGTAACCAATCCCGTCTTGAATGTTTACAGCGACATAATTTTATTTAGATCAATAGGCAAATGATCAATTTCGGCAAGACTACAAATGATCTCCATTTGCTATTGGCTTCTGATGTGGTTCAGAGCTGTAGTGCAGTGTAAATTGTATTTTATAGGTTATATTCATGTACTTCAATAAATTGTACGAGCTGAAATGGTGTATCGTTTCATTTCTTCAGTCAATAGGTATCTAAAGGGGCCCCACAGTCTAGTGGTTAGAGCGTTGGACTCATGTCCGCGTGGTCCCGGGTTCAATTCCCGACTGGAATCCCAGCGTCGTGAGGCAAATTGGGGAGTCACGTGAATAAAGACGAGACGGCCACACTCGGTCTGGTAAGCCCCTGATACGCCTGTTCGTAGTTAGGTACGCGCGTGCTGACCACACAGCCATTACTCATGTGGACATAGTTCCACCAAACACGGACAGATGGCGTTGGGGCAGGCTCAGGGCCTATATGCCTGTTATGCCAGTGTTTTTTTAATAGGTATCTAATCGAAATATTTTTTTTAATCAGTATTCTCCGCTGGTCTAATCAGACTCGATTGAGTTTTTGAGCTGCGTGTCAACATCACGACCTCTCCGATAGTCTTCCCAGAAAATACTTCCCAATGTCTTTTCTGAGAATTTTTTATTAGATGCGCGACTGAATGCTGCTATAAATCCGAATCTCCTACAAGTCATGTTTTGTGGTAACCATCCCATTCCATTCATTACATATGGGATGAACCTAGTCCTTTATCCATTCATGATATCTGTTTCATTCGCCTGTAAAGCTACATCTTGCAACATGAATGAACCAACCTTGAGATGTAATTGATCTACCCTCAACAACTAAATTCGCTCCAGTGGGCTGGATTATAAGCTTCCCCGGGCTGGACATAGACTGCGGGCCGTAGGTTGCTTATGCCTGGTTAAGACGATAGCTGCCTTCCCATTTCATATTTTGAAAATTAATCTCATATAAAAGAATACATAAGGAAAGTGGGGGGGGGGGGGATTTGGGCATTACCTTTCAATGTTCTGGAATGTTACTGTCTCTTTGGTCTCAGTTGGCCCAGCGAGAGAGAGAGAGAGAAAGACAGAGAGAGACAGCCAGAGAGAGAGGGGGGAGGAAGAAATCTGAGACAGAAGCAATTTGAGAGAGAGAGAAGATTTATGCGTGCCCCGCCCCTGTCCAGTTGCGGTCTCTCTTTTTTGTTTTACCACGAATTTGGTGGCCACACCACAAACAGATGAATGCCGTGTCACGGATTTTTAGTCCTTGCCCTCTAAAGTCTTCTTGTTCTTTTCGTTCCCCGCTTTGTACTGGTAGGTAGCCCTGTGTATTGCCGCGGATTAGGCAAACAAACGCAGATATTATGAAGTGTGATTCCTTCATGCTCCCCATCAGACGGTCTGGTGCAAAAGTTCTCAGGCGAGAAATATGTTGTTTCTATTCTCTATATTGTCTTCTACCGCAGCATCTTTGATATGATGACGGCTGTTCTGTGCCGAGGCAGGTATATGATCTGAAGGTCCCTGAACAAGAGAAACTGATGGTGATTTGCCATTATCTTCCATTGGATGAAGATGGCGTCCTATAGCTTAAGCTGTACTCCGAACCACTTATGTCCCACCGGTTATCTAATTCGGCCCCCCTTGATTATTAAAGGCAGCAAACGTTACCGTTCATTCACATGAAGACACGTATCTTTGATTTACAATCTGGATTAAAAGTTTGTTACAGATGAATAAAAAAAACGTTTGGGAAATATCCTTGTTGAATTTCATTTACGATGGCATTCAGGCAGAGGTGGCGTTAGGTGAGCGCGGGGCCTAGAGCAATAAGGACCCCGCGGGGCCAAAGTACAAGTAAAAATCGCTGAGCGCCGAAATGTTACATCTAAAGCCGATAAAGCAGTAAGCAACTTCCCCCTAAATGCTTCCTCTCACTTCTTCCTTTCATTCCTAACTCTAAATTTATTACTAAATATTCTCTTTTTTAATGAACAACGGTTTCTTATGAAAAAAATCCGACATAATTTATTTAAAGAAAGTACAATATATTTTAAAAACTGCATTGCTAATTACAAGTGCTTCTTTATTCCTTTCCATTTCACATTAAATTTCGCATGGAAACTATACAAACTAGTTTATTTGTAAACTTTTTTTTTACAAATCAACTTTTATATCATTGAGTAAGAAAAATATCAACTCGGAACGCGGGGCTTGGGGCGGTTGCCCCAGTTGCCACACCCAAACGCCGCCTCTGCATTCAGGCAACAATGTTTCAGGCCGAACAAGGGCGGGGGAAAGGATTTGGGAAAGAAGTTGGCCAGGACGTAGTTTCGAGGGTACTGTCTCGGCATTAACCTGGTGCGACTGAGGAAAATAACTTCCATCAGGATGGCCGGTCGCTGGGTTTAAACCCAGGACCTCCAAAATCGTCCCTTGAAAATAATACTTTTATATGAGTCTCATATATGTTTCTGACTCTCCGGTTATGGGAGTAGGATTTTGGATTTAACCTGAAAGGCAATATGAGATTAGTATATCCTAACCAACCCGGGGAAACATACCAGGTGTGTAAATATGAAACCGGAATTTGTGCATAGACGGCGTTAGCTGTCACTGTGGTTACCGTAAAACTGCGTCCTTGGCACCAAAAGCTTGTTTTGACTGCTGATAACAATTTGCAACTCACAACCAGACAAGTTTCATGTCACAGTGTAGTGTAATAGCGTTGAACATGGCGCAGTTTGTACCTACAAACTACGATGTGCGGACAGCATTGATTTTTGTTACCATTTAAAGAAAACTGCTGCAGAATCGCATCGCATGCTTGTCGAAGCTTACGGTGATCATGCTCTTGGTAAGTCACAGTGCTATGCGTGGTTTACAAAATTTAAAAGTGGCGATTTTGACGTGAGAAACGACGAGCGTGGAAGACCACCGAAAAAGTTTGCAGACAGCGAATTGCAAGTTTTGTTGGACGAGGATGACGCTCAAACGCAACAACAACTCGCGGATCAATTAAATATGACATGAAAAGCAGTTTCAATACGTTTAAAAGCCATGGGCAAGATTCAGAAGGTGGGAAAATGGGTTCCACATGCATTGACTGAACGACAGCAGGAAACCCGAAAAAAAAACTTGCGAAATACTGCTCGCCACGTACAAAAGGAAATAATTTCTCCATCGAATTGTGACTGGTGACGAAAAGTTGATCTATTTCGAGAATCCTAAGCGTAAAAGATCATGGGTAACTCCAGGAGAACCGGTGACATTGACTGCAAGACCAAATCGCTATGGACGGAAGACAATGCTTTGTGTTTAGTGGGATCAGAAGGGAGTGATCTATTATGAACTGCTGAAACCTGGCGAAACCGTTAATACCCAACGTTACCGACAACAAATGATCGATTTACATCAAGTTTTGCGTGAAAAACGACCAGAATATGACCAAAGACAACATAAAGTGATTGTGCTTTACGATAATGCACCCTCCCACACAGCAAAACCGGTGAAGGAAACGATTGCGACGTTTGGCTGGGAAATCCTTCTACATGCGGCTTACTCACCAGAAGTGGCGCCTTCCGATTTTCACTTATTTGCATCCATCACTTGCTGACCAGCGCTTCACATCTTACGAAAATGGCTTGATGACTGGTTTGCAGCACAAGAGGCACAGTTTTTTTGGTCTGGCATCCACACATTGCCGGAACGATGGCAGAAATATATCGCTAGCGATGGCCAATACTTCGAATAAAATAGTTCTTAACATTGTCATCCAATCACTGTGTCTTTTCTGTACATAAATTCCGGTTTCATATTTACGCACCTGGTATATGATGTATTTTCTACAGTGTATATGGATATGTGGTCCACCTCCTACCATAGGAAACCGAGGGAGTGTATGCAAAGGGGAAAACGAGACAACAAGAATAGAGCAAAACAAGGTTCTCTTTAGCACCTTTTATTTAGAGCTCCGTCCACTTCAGGAGTTCTAGCAGAACTGATTTTAGATAGAGCATGCGCTGTTTTTACAATGACATAGATGTTACAATAAAATTAGACTGTCATCCATAGAGGTTTTGCATAATTTGATAATTAATTTTCTTTATATTTAGGAAGTCTTTGGTTTTACTTCTTATTATGTATAATGTCTTTGGTGCTTATAGTATGTGTGAAAAGTATTTATACCAAAATAATATCCTATAAACAAATTTAGGTATACTAAAGATTTTCATATGTCATAAGCTTCGGCTGATAATTTTATAAATACATCTAACATTATAAATTCCGAAAGGTGATTTTATATATATATATGATTTAGATGTCTGATACTAGAATATGGACATCTCGTAAGATGCGAGGTGACGTTACACGCTCTACCAACTGAGCTACAGCCGCTCGGTTTCACTCATATCGTTCCATGCAGCCAGTTTGGCAGTTAAACCTAACTTTCTTCCAGAAAAATGACTGAAAAGAAAATATATTAAACAATGTAGGACGTTAATTTCGTTGCAGAGCTGAAACGGGCCATTAGGTAATTCGGGGCATGCTTTGGGACAGTGTCAGCAGATCTATGCTTGGGACTAGGTCTGATCCGATGACCCAATTTCGACCCAGTGACCCGGAAGTCAGACAGAGATTTTGTTTTTCCCTTTTGATACACTGTTGCGTTTGAACAGTATTTCTTTCAGAGGGTGACCAAGACAAGGGTTTCACCCCCAGAGTATGAAAAATTCGACGCCGAAAAGTTCCCATTAATAGTAATGACATATGGAAATAGTCGGCCTGAGACAAAGAAACCCAAAAGCCCTAAATAAAAAAAAAATTCGAGTCATTCGAATCAGGAGTCGTTCTTCACAGACGAAGAAAAGTGCAGTAGTTGCATATACTTTAAAAACACGATAAAGAAAATTGAAATTGTTAGAATGGGGTGTAAAGTTCTTAACGAATCAGGAACGAAACTGTTGTCCTTGAGTGTACCTCCCTGTATCTTGATTGATTTCCATCTCTGCGAAGCCATGGGACTTTCCTATTACTATCCTGATAACTAGGTAGCTCTTCATCTAGAAATTTCTGGATGATTGTTATCAAATTTTTTGGGGTAGCTCAATAAAGTTTTGCAACGTTATTTTCAATATCAGTTGATTACAGATACGGTAATTGAAGATCAAAAGCGAAGAGTATTGTCACACTGTATAAAGAACGTATCGTTGTTCGTTAAAAGAACCGAATATGAGCCGGTATTTACCTATACGTATCGTTCAAAGAACCGCTAGCGACATAGTTCTAAACGATGACAAAAAACTTGAAATTGAACGAAAGTGCGTTTACTATAAACTAATTCTGTCTCGAATGTCTTATTCATAAAAGAGTTCTGGCAACACTGAAAGCATTCCCAAGATACACCGTATTAGAAAACAGAGCTGTCTGTCTCTGGTCGTGGATACGGATGGATAGATTTTAAGCACAGTTGAGTTGAGAGGGAACGAGCAGATTGAAATGGTGACCC
The DNA here is from genome assembly GCA_022664845.1 of Lepisma saccharinum. Classification (NCBI taxonomy): domain Eukaryota; kingdom Metazoa; phylum Arthropoda; class Insecta; order Zygentoma; family Lepismatidae; genus Lepisma; species Lepisma saccharinum. The sequence goes on along the minus strand of JAGDQP010020715.1, from coordinate 19,017 downwards.
TCTCTTAGTTAAGGCAGTTACGACTTTGTGTCACGCACGCCATTTAAAATTGGATCCGTAACGACAGAGTGAGATAATTATCAGCAGTTATAATCAATGCAGGAAAGAGGGTGTAATTACCACTCTTCGTCTGTCCCTAACACACCTCCCTTCCCTCTGTTACTCTCCCCTTTTTCTGCTATGTGTTCAATAATGAAATTGTATGGAGAGGTGAAAAATTAAGCAAATATCTGTCCTTTACCCTTTTTATGTAGGTTTTTAGTTGTATGTTTCATTAGCTCTCATTAATTTACAACATTAAGCTCAGAAGGAATTAGGACAATAGGTAAACACACTATGCATGGATATTTGCTCTGTCATCTCACGGAAATGCCATTATTTCACATAACAACAAAGAGAGACTGCAAGATAAGTCTTTTTTTATCTTAAATTTCTAGTCGTCGCCCCAAAAGTTTCGCTCGTTCTCTGATAATTCAGAGGTCACAAGTTCGACTCTCAGTAAAAGTATATTAAACCTAGTGGTTCGGAGTCCACTTTTAACAATAGGCCCCTTCCTTATGACGTCATCTTCACCCAATAGAAAAAAACACCATGTGCTCATCCTGCTTGGTCCTAGATGTGTCTCTGGATAAAACACGAACACTATTATCGTGGTGTTTTGTTTCTCTATAGATACTGTTTATTCATTCTTATATTTTGCACGTATCAGTATGTCTTTTTATGGTATCCGTGGATGTCTTTTTATGGTATACATAAATTGGACAACGGTTAGCTGTAATAGCACCGACGCTGCCTCAACTTCGATTTAATAAACGCTAAGTGTAAACGTAAGTAGGTTTTTTTAAGAAAAAGAAAAGGGAGACCTTGGAACGTCGTGATAAACTTCTTAAAATAGATACCCTGCGAACCAAAGTGTTTGCCGAAACTTTTTTTTTTTCTTATGCCCACAGCTCAACAGAAACCTCTCTTTACACGGATTAGATACACATTAGCTAGAGTTGTAAAGGAGAGAAGTTTACTTTGCATTAATACGTCAAATAATAACACACAGCATTTATTTTTATCATTAGTTAAACATAATGTAAAGCTAACTCTTATTCCTTTATATTAGCCTCTAATCATAGAAATGAACGCAATTATACAAATATAAAGGAATCTTTAGGAATTTTAACTATAAACGCCTGTGTGTCCTGCAACCCAACTTACACTCGTGTGTTGCGGTACAACAGACCTTCTAGAGGCCTTCGTTGTCACAGTACTTTCTTAGATTTTAAAGAATATCGCAAATATGAAAAACAATGACTCATGCGGTAGCGCGTCTGACTACGAATCGGGTGGCCCGGGTTCAAATCCCGGCCAGAATGCTGGAGACTTTTCTCGCAGTGCTCCTATGCCTGGCGTTCTGAGGTGCACTCAGCCTCTTATCAAATATGTGGGGCGCTACCTCCACATTCCCACGTGCCGTTCACGGCGCGTGCGTATCGCACAGAGGATAGATAGCTTTACCTGCTTTTAATATTGAAATTTTGAAAAGTGGGTCTGTGACAACGAGGGCCTCATAAGGGCTTCTCTCGGTAATAACTTATTAACACCTGTCAAATAATCCATTTCAGATCTTGAAACGTATTCTTTTAGCCAAGAAATTTGACCCAGGCTGCTATGACGTCATAGCACAGGCCTTCAAATGTGTTATTTAAAATAAATTAGTGTTGCCCACGAAACAAGATTGAGGTTGTCTTGTCTCGAAAATGTCTTGTCCATATTAAGTCTTGCCTCGTAAAGACGTATATTGTATCTTAAGAGAGAGTTTTCTCGTCTCGTTTTCCATAGACATTTATCTGGCTCGTCCCGTCTCCTGGGCAACTCTAAAACAAATACATTAAAATTGTTCATTAGTTCCTTTGATAACTAAGATATTATGATTGTCGGGAGCGCTTTGGAAAATGTTATTGTTGCACGACAACTATTTGTTATTTTCAAATATCTCCTTAACAGTGAGACATGAGTGCTAAGGCTTCTTATCGTCACTCATTCATTACTCATTAAATACTGAATCATTTGTATAATGGAGACGAAAAGTTATTTTCCGTTGATAAAAGTTTTCAGAGTTTTTCCATAGTTTCACCAGCTAAATGCTGCAATAGTAGGGCTACCTAAAGTACGACTTTGGCCACAATCTGCGCCAATGCGCAAAAGGCTACTCACTGACGGACATTATTCGTCGGTCTTTTGACGGGCCTAGGTCATAGTTCCAGCCCATTAAATGTATGTAAATAAAATGAAATAAAAATTTAAAGAAAAGAAAAACAAAAATAAAATTAAATTTAAAAAATAAATTAAATAAAAACAAATAAAACATAAAATAAGAGAAATAATTTCATAGCAGGCTTATAACGCTTAGGGACAACCCGATGACATTGTACTAAAGTGCGCATAATAAAATTACCATGAATTCTTTTAATGGATAAAAGTAATATAAAATATAAAGAATCTTCCAATTTCGATCACACGATTTAAAAGTGACCAACAAATCGAAGTCACCGAAATTAATCTGGAATCAGTTTCTCTCTTCCTACTTTCTCTCTCTCTCTCTCTGTCTCTCGAAGACACTGGTTCTCTCACAACTTCCTTTCATCTACTCTACATAGCATAAACCTGGCAACCCTGTAAAAACCCATCCCTAATAGGTCCACACTTCATGATGATGCTGACACATTTACAAGAGGTTCGGATGATTTTCGCAGGTTTCAAGTCGGTGCCCCTCCTGAGATACAAAGCATCCGAAAAGGTAAACACTCCTAACTCGTGTTGCTTGACACTTATAGTGGCGAGGGATGTTCCTTCAGCTTTATGGAGGACCAAATAGAAAGTACAGCTGATCGCATTCCACGACTGTCATCACAAGCGAACAGATCACACAGGGCTAAAAGGCAATATTTATATATGTGAACATCAGGATGACATTTTTTCTTTTTTCTTTTTTTCTGTCTCTAAATAAGACACGTGTCTCTTGCTGAGAGCGACACGACTCAGAGCAGAGATTATATTGAACACTGTACACTCTTTTTATAAATCTTTTCTGAAACACTTCAAGGTTTTGTGTTGCAAATGTGTAACTAATGTGTACAAGAAGAGAGGAGACCTTATTTTTAAGGTAAACTTTAAACGTTTCTTGTGCACTTAATGCAGTTCATGAAATTTAATTTTACAACACGTTTTGTATACATTTCAACGTAAACTGCGGTTCACTCATTTAAGTATCGATTCTTTTCAGTATCAGGTTAAAGTTGGTAATGTCGTGATATAAGTAATGTCTTCCCCAGTAGCACACATACGTGTTTTCAACGTTGATTTTAGGTTCATTTCGCTGATTAACCGTTATCGGTTGAAATAAAATACGTTTATTTTAAAATCATATTTCAAGAAAGACGTCATTGCGTTGATAAGACGTTAATACAACGTATGTTCAATATGTTATTTTCAACTATGGTTTAATAGATTTTGTTTAATGAGTTTCTTACTAATGTTATGTAAAAAATATAATTAAAAACTAATTGAATGACACAAACTAATTTTGGTGTTCTCATGTGCACGTTGAAAACAGATTGAATTTTAAACCATATTTCAACGAAGTTAGAATTTCGTTGATACGACGTTAATGTGACGTACTTTCAACTATCATTCGTACTATGTCCTAGATTTCGTTTTACACTTGTATTTCTAATTTTATGTGCTTAAACATTATAATTAGAAGCGAATACAACGAAAATAACTATATTTTTTATGTTTTCATTTGCATGTTGAAAACAGGTTGAATTTAAAACTATATTTCAACAAACATTTAATTTCAACAATACAATAAAAGAGTAGTGACCTCGCCAGGTGGATTCTTGGATAAGTGGTCAATGCATCGAGCTACCAACGGGAAGTGCAGTACACTCCTGTGTTCGAACCCCACAGCAGCCGCTCGGATTATTTCCTGTTGGAAAATTAACACTGTATAACGTGATAAGAGCAAGGAATAAAATGAAATTAAATGTGTGTATACCAATAGGCAGAATTCATGCCCTGTTTTGGCCAACTAACCCCGTTTCTTCTCAACCATTATTCAACGTCAAATAAACCGTTGAACCGGCGGACATTTCGGTACATTTAAAACGTTAACATAAACGTTTCGGTAGTAACGTTTAATCCACGTATTTGTGCTACTGGGACTTCGTATTGATAATTTTGTGCTGATGGTAATGTGATGTTAGTAATATCGTGATATTGGCAACTTTTGGTAATATCATTTTGTTAGTTATTTCGTGATATTAGTAAGTTAGTGAAATTGGAAATTTAGTGATATTGGTAATACCATTATAGTAAATTCGTGATATGCGTAATGTCGTGATAGTAGTTTCGTGATATTGGTAATTTCGTAATAATAGTAATTTAGCGATATTCGTAATTTCCTGATAATGGCAATTTCGTGATATTGGTAAAGTGATATTAGTAGTTTCGTGATATGGATAATTTAGTTATATTGATAATGTGATGCTGGTAATTTCGTGATATTAGTATTTTTTAATATTAATGATGTTGTAATAATGGCAATTTCGTGATATGTTGCATTTTGCATAGTCACAGCGTTACCACGAGTTGTCTAGTCACGCAGAATACTTATGGAGCCACCTGGCTTCGAAAATTTTAATTAGACAACTCATGGTAAATGGTAATGGTGTGGCATGATAAAAATATCCAATGAATCACGAAATAACCAAATATCACGAAATTACCAAGCTTTACTCTATAGCGAGAAAAGTGAAAAATTTAATGTCAGTTCGTTAAAGTTCGTTCAATACGATCCGGATTGTGCCCCCCCCCCTCCTCCTACCAACTTCATTCCTCGGTGACGAAAGGAGCGAATTGATACAGTGTGGGTGAAAGAAATGTGTAGAAATAATGCGAGAAAAAATGTTTATTAAATATAGGTAAAACACATTGTTTCTTTTTACATAGAAAAAGCAGCGAAAAAACGCATCTTTCATTCTTACATTTTGTGCGCTCGAAATGGAAATTTAGAAGTGATTGTATATTTCCGAAGCAGTAGTGGCAGTTTAACGTAGTTTTTTTTTTTTTTCAAAAAGTGTCGGAATACAAGGAAAAATAACAGAAAATACCGTATATCATACAGGTGAATACCGTCCCATTTCCAGTATAGTGTGTACATCACTTAATATTCCCACCTTTTTTTTATTTATGTCTTTTAATCAGATGATATCAATTGTTTCAAAAGTAGCTTTTTACGTTTTAATTGCAGTTGAATGTGTCTCCATTTAATCAGAAATTATATTGTTCTTGTTAACTCGGATCTATTGATATGTTAATGTTAATGTAAAGTAACGATTTCCAACAATAGATGGCAGCATTACCTCCGTACTTGTCTAATGTATTTTTATCGTTGAACGAAATTCGAATGCTGCTCCTACAAATTCAAGCCTAGAGAGTTCTAACTTTCAGGGAAGAAAGTTCATAACCATTCCAAGAGTTCAATCAGTGCTGATTTTTATTGATTTGTTTCTTTGGATATCCACTACAATCGAAAGGACAGTTTTCTTCTGAGGAAGAAATCTATATAGAATTTAAATTATCACCTTTAGGCATCTAAGGATAGGCCGAGATCTAGATAAGATAGGATACTTAGTTCCCAGCCTGCATACAATGGACATTTCCGGTAGTATTTTTTTATTGCAATAAAAAATTCTTCTATTAAAGCAGACTACGGAAAACATTTTCTTTTCTTTCTGTGATGAATCTATCAAGAGTTATAAAGACTTGCTTAAAAAGACTCTCAGCCTTGCGCTTAATCGGGCGCCGCCATGTTATGACGTAATCAGTCTTCCGACTGCTTGTCTTTGACATACAGATGGTATTTGATTTGTTACTATTGTTAAAAAGAGATCGCAAAAATGGATCGAAAGAAATAGTATAAGTGGTGAATAGCGTTTCTGTATGCCTTAACACGTCATTTAGTTCGTTTTATTCATTTGAAATTGATTTTTACTTTTAATACTTTTTAAGATATTGATATAGTTTGGTAGCTTCAACACTAATTTATATCAGCTCTTGTTTTTTTCATTTTCATGATTAAATCATAAGATATCTTCTAATAATGCTCTTTAGAACTCTTGTATTTAAAAAGAATTACCTCTTTTTTCTGTAAAAAAAATGTGGGTTTTTACATCCGACAATCGTATACCTTTTTAATGAATGTTAGTGAAGTATTTTTCAAGAACTTAAAAGCACATGAATTAATAGTGCTAGTTACTGCCATCTGTCAACAATTTAACGTACTATTTGTAGCCCATTAATATATTGAATAGTTTTAATATGTCATTATAAAAAGTATTAATAAAAGCATGTAAGAAACAAAAACGTAAATTGAAACTTTCACAGTGAAGTTACTCTTGCGTTTCGTGAAGTAAAATAAAACACGGCAATTGATAGGATTCGAACAGCCTTAGGTGAAAGTATAAAAAATTAAAAATTGTATGCGCTAACCAACTGAACTAAATTTACAAGATATGAACAGTTGCACAACGAGCGATAAGAAGAACATTGCAAGTTAAGACTGCCCCCTGTCTATGTTTCGAGCAATTTCTGTTATTAAAAACATGTTTTGGTGTTTAAACTTATTGAAGTGTGTTCTGCAGATTTGTACATTAATTATTTCGTTAAGTGATGAAGTAAATGTTCTTTCTCTTTTTTTTTTTTTTTTTGTCTTCAAACTTCTGAATAAGGAACGTAACATAGGGAGAAGCATATAGCTACGGAAATACAACGGATTGATTACGTCAAACCAATCAGAGGATGATTTTCGTTGTATGACGTAGGAGATTGAATTCTCAGTATTTCATGCTATATTTCTACGTAACGGAAAACTGTAGCGCTGAAATTTAAAAAAAAAAATTATATGTTATTTAATCCGATGTACACGAACAAACTGTAAAATATATAAGGACGGGGAAAACGGAAATGTCCATTGTACACTACCTATCACAATAGGGTAAGAAAAGTTTATTTGATGATAATTCTTACAAGACCTGTTATTGATAAGTCCGTTCCCTTTCGAATCCACCACGATGTCTGTGTATTAGAACTTTAACCTTCATGACTTGCCATCTATTTTCAATCCCCGTGGTTTGCTCTCTGTAACAAAGATCAGTCATTGGCATAAATATAACAGAAACATCTACGGTTACATTAATATTAAATAAAATCCATACCCCCAGCCAAGTGTTCTAATGTTTACTTGCTGTATGCTATTCTGTGCGTAAGCATCTGTAATATTTTTTCAAGGGCAGAAACGTATAAAACTCCATCAATGTTTTAGCACAGACCTTATTGTGCTTCAGTTAATTTTAAGCCTGTAAGCTTTATCTAAAACTGTGAAAAATAGATTAATTTTCTCCAGGCCTTTCAGAAGTGAACGTCACTTCTTCAGACAAGCATAATGATTCCTGGATGTGTGAAATGTAGATTTTGGTATTCACAAGATATCAAAAGCAAGATAGGTGCAAGCTGAATTCAGTGCATCTTTTTCATGCAATCATTTCATGAAAATTGTCCTGTAGCCCTACCGAACATTGACGAAGACATAACCACTATCACCAAATAACCTTCCCCATTAGTCTTGTTTTCATTGTTTTTTTTTTGTTTTGTTTTTAAATTACGGTGCATTTATTGTATCTTAGTAAACTAGTGGAAATCATTGCCTGAAAGGATGGTGTCAACATACAAGAACTTTTGTTGTCATTTTCTTTAAAAAAAAAAAAAATCATTTAATGTACAACACCAAATTACTTTACCCTACCCTAATATGTTATATTAAAATGATTCTGAAGCTTCATATTGGCATTCCGTATATGATATTATATGGAATGCAGTATTCATCATCTAGCAATACCTTATAGCTTCAAACTGAGCCGCCGTAACTCAGTGGTATAGCGTTGGCGTAGCGTTCGGGAGGTCGTGGGTTTAATCCCAGCGGCCGATCATCCGGACTGAGGTTTTTCCATGGTTTTTCCTCAGTCATACCAGGCAAATGCAGGGATGACACCTTCAACACAGGCCGTGGCCGACACCTTCCTGAATCTTTTCCCTCCCCCATCCCAGCCTGATCCTTAGATGCCTAAAGGCCATAAATACAATTCAGTTGTAGCTTCAATCGATAGGTAAATAAGATTTTGTAACCGTTATTGGAAGTAATACCATGCTGTACGTATGGTGCATTGCAGCAGGAAGTTATATCCAGCCACCATTAGCCCATTGATATCGGCCGATATCAGTAATGCATGATTTGCGATTTCTATTGATGATGTTATCTAACATCGATCAATATCGAATGGCAAAATAATTTTGCTTATATTGTCGATATCGATACGTATCGGTATCGACATTGATCGACATAGGAAAAGCACCATCGTTCACTAAAATAAATTTATTGTTTAAATAAACAGGCCTAATTCCATTACGCGTGTTATTTTCTCGTCTTCGGGTATAGTTAAAAATTTGTCTACTGCTAGATTCCAACCTGAAACTTTGTGATTTGTTTCCCTTCGTTTTAACAATTATCCGAGAATAATCCATTAATTACGCACTTTATCAACTTAGACATGGAATGTAGTGACATGGAATGACAGAATGACTAAGCAGGGAATATGTAGAAATGTTATACGTATGTATCACGTGTTATTTTTATATCATTTAATAGATTTTCTCCAACACACACAACGCTCTTTGGAACCATCGATATCGCGCAATGATATATTCACACCATAATATTTCTCTAACCATAATATGTTAACCTGCCAAGAATTATTGTCATTGCATATTTGTTAAGTTTCAAGATTAAATTGAATTGTATTTATAACCTTTAGGCATCTAAGGCTCAGGGATAGGAGAAAGGATTCGGGAAGGTGTCGGCCAGGTCTTTGTTGAAGGTGCCATCCCGGCATTAGCTTGGTGTGACAGGAATAAAACTTGGAAAAACATCAGTTAGGATGGTGGGTTGCTAGGATCGAACCCACGGCTTCCTGAATGCTATGCCAGCGCTCTACTACTGAACTACGACCACGACAATGCCATTCGATGTTTATTAGAACGCCCAAGCATGATCAGTATTCACCTTGTGAGCAGAATATTGATCCGTGATCCTTGTTCTGTTAGGGGTTGTACGTATGTTACATTAGAATTGTATTAAGGTTAATGTAAAGCAACGATCTCCAACAAAAGATGGCAGCACTATCTCCGTATATGTCTAATCTAATTTTATCGTTGCACGAAATTTTAATGTTGCCCCTGCAAATTCAAGCCTAGAGAGTTCAAACTTTCAGGGAAGAAAGTTCATAACCAATTCAAGAGTTCGATCAGTGCCGATTTTTAGTTTTCTTCTTTGTTCATTGTTGAAATCGCTTGATTGTTATTGTGAATATCAAAACCTATAACAATGAACAAAAAAGAAAATTAAAAGAGGGCATTGATCGAACTCTTGAATTGGTTATGAACTTTCTTCCCTGAAAGTTTGAACTCTCTAGGCTTGAACTTGTAGGAGGAACATTAACATTTCGTGCAACGATAAAATTACATTAGACATATACAGAGATAGTGCTGCCATCTATTGTTGGAGATCGTTGCTTTATATTAACCTTAAAACTGCAGTGTAGTACGTACCATACGACCATAGTGAGGTACGTGACATCAGTATTTCACGATAAGTATGAAGCAAGGTGTTACATACAGTAGTTACATTTTGTCTGGAAATGATGTAAACGAAACACTTCGTTTCAAACATCTTAATACGTATGCTTCTTCCCAGTATGTCACTTAATCACTCTGTCTCTCTCTTTGTCTCTTCCCCCTTTCTATCTCTCTATCTCTATCTCTTTGTATATATATATATATATATATATATATATAATCTGCAGTGCTTTACCAGAAATTTTATCTCCAATTTTGTACGAAGAATGCGTGACACACTCGACGAGCGTATAAAGCGTGAGCAAACCGTGAATCACTCTTTGGCCAACAATCTTTTCTCCCATTTCGTGGTGAGTACAGAATAACACGGCTGATACGCTTCATTGTTCAAAACAAGGTGTGTGATACGCAATTTTCAATTGAATCTGAAGTGTCTTTTTTTTTTTTTTTTCTTGGAATTTATAAATTCAATAATTCTAAGTGCCTCGAGCATTAATGGAGATAGCATATCTAATTGGTCTTCTACGAATCAAATTGGTTTTTATCTTCTAGACGTCCATATCTTAACGCTCACGCCTTATCGTATACTGTTTACGATTTTGAAGTCTTTATTATTTTTTTTTCTCTCTCTTTACGAAAAAAAAAACCCTCTTTTCTTTATATGCTTTATTTAGTAATCAAGCGTTGAAGCAGTGAAAAATCTTTGGAACCTTGCTTTTGAAAATGTTATTTCTCTTTGCACTTCATAATGTCTGCTAATTCGTTGACAACATCTTTGTCTTCAATGTTAGCTTTCATTTTATACGGCTTAAAAAAAAAGAAGATTGCAAAGGAGCTGTGAAGATTATTGAATTATCAGCATGGCAACACGTTCAGCGAAGGTGTAAGACAGAAGATTTTATGGCAGGACGAATGCAGAGATTCAAGAACACTTTGGATTGCATACATTATCAGCGTTCCACAAACTATTTGCAAGTGCGGACCAACGTCATTAGTTGGGAGGTTCTACGAACCCCCCTTTACAAGGCAATATTTTATCATTTTTTTTTGTTTTATCATCAATACCAGTTAATATTTCTTATTTTTATATTACGATTAATAGTTGGAAGAAACTACATTTTAGTTCGTTTAATAATTGAAGACCATCAGGAATATTTTATAGGTCTATAAGGCATTTATTTTCCAAATATGGTCTCTACCTTTCTGGTATACTTCCCCCGCAACAAGCCCTGTCGATCACGAGCAGGGCCGAATAAGACCGCGCTTATACTTACACAAACGAACGAGCGTAGCCAACTTTTTAATAGTCATTCATTATATGAGTCCAGAAGACGAAATAATTCTTTGTGATTCTCATCTATGCTGTAAGATATGTAATTATACTTGATTTTTCGTCTTTTTTTTACTAATGCTCAATCTAGTCTAGACTCAGAGGACCATAAGGGTATACCCCAAGGACCACCTGTGGTCTGAGGACCATAGTTTTTGGAACGCTGGCATAAAACAAAGTGAATAATAGACACAGAGCATTGAGTGAACTGTATACACTGGCGGAAATGCGTTGAAGAGCATCCGGAAGGAATTCACGTAGCTCTGTCAAGTTGGTACACAAGAAGGGTAATATTTCTCATCATAATATGGAGCCGGAGGGGAGATAGTATATACAGGGTTTGTACAAAATTTAAGTAACTTACCGCAATGCGGGTGTAACCGCGGACAAGCAGCACCAGATGTCCCTCCCATTGACTGCTGGCAACGTAACGCAATAGAAAGCATCCTCGCTGTTGCCTTCGCTGAGCCCCCGCTCCATCCAAAGTACGTATAGTCTAGTTCTGAGTTCTGTAGCCGCGAGGGAGTAGTCGTAGCGTGATCATGGGTGGGAAGACAATTTTAATAGCCAATGCGAGGTAGGTAGTAAAAACGCGAGTTCTCGCTGATTGGTTGTGCACTTCTCACTTCACCCCGCGCGCTAGCCAAGACCCCTCTCAGAGGTCTACAGAACTCGGAACTGCACAGTATATAGAGAAACTGAGAGGCGGAGCTACACAAGTTCTTATCCCGTGGCCACTATATAGTTCCTTTCAACATTGTTGCCAGATGTTTATGTGTACATGTCCTGTCCCACTATAAATGTAGACAGATGCGTGGATCAGGGAAGTCGACGACACAAAAATACGTTTCTAATTGGTTCCCCCCTTCGCTTCGCACAATATCACTTATGCAACACCACACATTTCTCACAAATTGAACTTTTTTTCTTATTTTGTCTTCCTCGTCCTATCGCCGCTCTATTCTTGCTTTTCGGTCTCAAAATTATGAAACTGAATGAAATAAATTCTGTAAAACTTGGTGCGTGGTTTTCTGATATGTCTGACCACTGCAGTTCCAGTGCCACAGGGATTATCATTGTCACTTAAAAAAACGAACCACCGTAGCTCAGTGTTAGTTTGTTGGCGTGCCATACGGGAGTTCGTGGATTCTATCCCAGCGGTAGACCATCCTGACTAAGGCTTTCCAGTTTTTTTTTTCTTAATCACACCAGGCAAATGCCGGGATGACATCTTCAACATATTCCCTGGCCGACACCTTTCCACATCCTTTCCGCTCACCTATCCCGAAATTCAATTCAACTTTAAAAAAGATTTCCAACTTGACAGCAAGCGTGGAGACCATTATGCTTTTTAGGGTGTAAAAGAAATGAATGGAATTATACATTAGAAAAATTATACACAAGATGTATCTTAATATATGGGTCAAACGTCACAGACAAATGACTGACACGAAAACAAGAAAAAAAAAGACATTTTAGATAAATTTCGAAATATGCACAGTTTCCAAACTACAGGCTTTGAAATCTACGACAGAGATGAAACGGGTCACCGGGTCAAATTTACGACCGGGTCGCGGGGGTCAGATATTCGGGTCAGATTTAGCTCTGATCTACGGCGCCATCGTCACAAATGACGTCATCTCTCGACCAATATTTAAATCCTTGACAATACAATTATTTCATTGCGAAAACAGTCAGTTTGTCCTCCATCAATCATAAACATTGCTTAAATTGATGTATCGGGTGGGTACTATTTCAATTGTGATTTACTAAGCCGACAACGCTTACGTCATTATTTATGAAGATATGACGTCAAATATGACGATGCTGCCGAAACTTTGAGTTCATGTAGTTCCGAAATTACGAATATTTAGATATTTCTTGAAAATAATGATTTTATTGTTCTGGTGTCAGGAATTAATTAGTCTGTGAAGTTTGGCCCGCATATTAAGATACACCCTGTATAAATCTGTAATGTATAAACATCACAAAAAGAGCCAATACAAAACTCGGCAGCTATAAACTGCTTTGTGTGTGTGAACACATATCTGAAAACTACAAACCCAAACCCTTGATGACCGATAACGTGTTGTTGGGCGGTTGAGCCAAGTTTCACGGCGCCAGAAAAGTATAACAGTATCTCTTCTGGAATCTGGACCTACATGGGTACAGGGGATCTAAATAACAAATTCTAAAATTGTTATCTGAGAATATATTGCAGCCGATTTTTTAATGCAGCTATTTGGGACTTTGGTTCAAGTAAAGGTTGAGAAAACGCATCATAGATGGCGCTAATGTTTCAGGTTCATATTGGAAAACGTGCTATCGTAGGGCAGACTGTTGTTGACAAAAGATTTTTCTATTAAATATCTGTGAACATTTACTGCTGGCATGCAAAAGAGAACAACAAAGCGTTATGTTGTACGTCTACGTCTACGCGTGGTTTTAATGACGGAACACGAAACTGTAACAATGATATTAAACCTGTGCAATTCAAGCCATTTTGAATTATTTTGCTAACAAATAATAGATCAAAAATGCCTGCTTTTGCTCTAACGAACCTAAGCATAGTACATTTTCTCTAATGTAGAAAAGTTGTTAAATTTTCTTCTCATTCTTATTACAAATCATTTTTTAAACGCTTCATTGATAATATTTGTTATGTAGCTGTTAAACGTTAATTTCATATCAAATGTAACACCAAGATCCTGAACTATGTCGGGCCTACTTAATGCATACTAAGAGTTTAATAATTAAATCGATAAATCGTTTTATTTCTACTGAATGATAAAACTTCGTATTGACGGAAAGTTGATCGATAGCGCACCAGTTAGTAAAGTTGTCTAATGTATGCTGTAGTTTTATGGCATCTTCCATGGAATTAATTTTAGCATATACTTGTATTTGAGGTCATCCGCAAATAGCACTTTTTTTTTATTATCCGGTATGAATTCCGGTGGGTCATTAATGAACAAGAGGAATAAGAACGGTCCAAGATTCGAGCCTTGCGGGACTCCTGACAGTACTGTATATTCATCAGATTTGTATTCCTTAAATAGAACAGACTGTCTGCGATTAGTTAGAGAAGAGCACATGAGCCTAATCAAGGATGGAGAGAAGTGATTGTGATTTAATTTACCTAGTAATACATTGTGAGTACCTCTGTCAAACGCCTTTTCAAAGTCAATAGAAATCACATCGGTTTGCTTTTCTTCGTCCAACGAGTTTGCACTAAAATCTGTAACAATTGCAGGATTTATTAGCGTGGATTTTTGAGTGCCATGTAAAACCATGTTGTTTAGTGGAGATAACTGGGTTCAGATTGTTAATAAGTCGTTGATGTACAATCTGTTGAAAGACTGGTAAGATTGCTAGAGGCCTGTGGTTGATAATTCCTCGTTTATCGTTTGTCTTAGGTATAGGACAAACTAAAGCAGATTTCAATTTGTTATGGAAATTACATATTTTTAACGCCAAGTTGAATGCAATCAATAGGGGATATTTAAACATATCAATAGGACTATAGTCTATAGAGGGTATACCATCAGATCCAAATGTCATTTTGGATTTTAGATTCTTGATAGCGTTTAGATTCTTGATAGATACTTCATTCTATTGTTTTTGGTCAGCAGACAGCATTCCGCTGCCCGTAGAATTACTAGAATTTTTTTTAGAAGTACTATCAAAATTACTGAACGGTTGCAAAGAAGATACAAATACTGATCAGAAATACTGTAAAAACATATTAGCAATTTCTGCATTGTTACACAAATCCGGACCTTCAAATTTTAATATATTATGGGGGAGATGTTTTGTTTTGTTCTTAATAAATTTCCACAGTTGACCTGTATCATTATTCATATTATTTTCAGAACTTCATATAAAGGTCTTAATAGGCTATTTTTATGTCCTTCTTGACTTCCCTACGCAATCTAACAAATACCTGATGGTAGGGTTTTGAATTTGTATGTAGACTTTATATGATAACGTCGCTGAATTTGCAATATCTGCTATGTGCATTTTAACAAATTTCAGAAGAGCAAAAAAAAAAAAAGCGTTTTTAAAGTTACCTGCTACTTTTACTTCGATATTAATGAATGATAAATTTGCAGTGAGTAATGGGAATATCCATTAGCAAGTATAGCCAATTCTATTTCTTATTCAATTTATTATTATTATTATTATTATTATTATTATTATTATTATTATTATTATTATTATTATTATTATTATTATTATTTAATTTAAACCCGTTGGATGAAATAATTTACACATAGCTGTGATTTCAAATGAATGGAAATGTGTTTCTCTTTTGAATGACACCAAAAACTCAATTTCGGACTTTTGAGCACATAGCAGATATTGTAAATCCAGCGACGATAAATTGTTTTAACCTTGAATATCCTAATAAGGTCATCAGTAAACCACAACGGATACTTTGGGACAGTTCCAGTATGCTTGAAGGTAGATTTAATGTACTTCATGACGTGGTTCTTTTTATGTTTTTTGCGCCCTTTATTTAGTAAATATTGTCGTGATTAACTTGCTAATAACTTTTAGTAAATCATAGAAAAACTGTCCCTTTATCTTTGTCCCCCTCTGAAAATCACAAGATGGGCGCCCTTGTGTGTGGCTTAGAAACAAAAGCTGCTATCTCCAATTTTTTGGGGGGGAAACCGAGATTTTGATGGAATTGTATAGATTAAAGTGTCTAATGATGGTAAAGCCCTAATTCTTCTTTGTGTATTTTGTAGTTTTTGCGTAGGAACCACAGGAAAAAAAGTACCCATATATTATATTTACCACTTTTTTTTTTCTCCTGTAAAATTTTCTGAAGTGGAGATCTCAGCTTTTGCTTCTAAGCCACACATATGAACAATCAGAATTAATATTTTGTATTTTTGTTTGGGGCCGTACCGAAGAAGAAATGTTTTATTTCAAAGTGGACCACACCCAGCGGCAGTTGATAAGGTGCTTTTACACAGAAGTCTAATAATATATATAATAAGCAGAAATTTATTATTATTATTATTATTATGTAGTAATTAAAATTATCTGCACGGCTTGTCATAAACCTTGAAGGATAACTCCCTTATTGACAAGGATTGGAAGGTAAGTGACCAACGCGTTAGTCTGGGTGACGTCCATAAGTCCTAAATTTCAGAAGTCCTAAATTGCAGAACTCCTAAAAAAACTTTCACAAGTCCTAAACTTTAGGACTTGTGCAATTTAGGACTTCTGCAATTTAGGACTCCTGCAATTTAGGACTTCTGCAATTTAGGACTCCTGCAAATTAGGACTTCTGTAAACTCCAGTGAACTGCCTTCTTGTCTTTTAGGACTTCTGCAATTTAGGACTTCTGCAATTTAGGACTTCTGCAATTTAGGACTTCTGCAATTTAGGACTTCTTCAATTTAGGACTTTTGCAATTTAGGACTTGTGCAATTTAGGACTTCTGCAATTTAGGACTTGTGCAAGTTTCGTCCCTTTGCTTTAATTCTCAAAATCGCCACAAAGAAGAGAACCACCAAACGGTTCTGTAAACCAAACGTTACAAATGCAGTGGATATTTCGTTCGCCATATTGAAGTGATATTGATAAGCTTGAGAAAACTCGTTTAGATTATCCATAAATCCCAAATTTTTCTTTTTGACAAAAAGTGATTGCTTGTGAAAAGGACACTACATTATTTTGATTGCCTCATCGTACAAATATTATTGACTGCTTTACATTATGGAAGTGAGATTTCAACATGCAAGTGTTCATTTTAATAATAATAATAATACATTAGATAATTATAATCAATTTCACACATTAAAAAACTTATTTAACTTGAAGTGAACTATGACTGGATGTTTTGGCCACTTTGAACTATTTCTAGAAAGTCAATCCCGTTCTATGCTAGCTGTTAATAGTCAGTCAAAACTTCATCAGAAATAAAATTCTCAAGAGTTATTTGGATTTTTCCATAGTTAGTTCTCACAGAAAGCCTTACGGAAATATTTGACAAATTCGTTATGGGATTTGTATCTTAATGAGAAGCTCCCCAATTGTTCTCACGATTCTGGGTCAACACCGAAAGTTTTGAGAACCCATACCGGAAATCGAACCAGGAACCACGTGCACCGTAGACACGAGCGCTAACCACTCGGATAAGCGGTGTTATTATTATTATTATTATTAGCGAAGTTATATAGAGACAGAACCTACAGCGTAAAATGGGACCCAAACAACTACTCGGCTTTTATCCGAGGCTTTAGGCTCTCAGCAGGTAATGTCCGGCCTGTTATGGAGAGTTTCTTTACCAGTTAGTGTTTTTCTATTATTATTATTATTATTATTTGCTTCAAAAACTTTCAAGTTGAAATTTATGCTGATTCTAAACTGCTGGGAATTCTTGTTGAAACAATGAGCAATTTTTCTAAGTTATCCATCCACTAAGACCCCCAAGTCTAAAGTCCAGTCGGGATTGCATTCCCTACTTTGGTGACTACCTGGGACAATGTCTTTCCAAGATATCTCCACGCCCATATTATTATTATTAATAATAATAATAATAATGTGTCTCTCCGAGATTTAGCAACCAGTCTTGTAGTAACGGATTGGTGTAGGCCTTGACCACACAGTTTTTGCTCATCAACACAAAAGCTATTTTGAGGTAGGAGTTATTCCACTAAATTTATTTACTACCTGCTAGCTATAGAGCCAGGATACATGCTTGACTACAATTGATTCTTATATTCCATTAAATCCATCAATTTCGCTATTTCACGACCCACAAATTAGGAACAAGAGTGAACAGCTCCATTCAAAACATGTTCAGGAGCATATAAACTGGTACCGCATAATATTATATTTTTTTCTGGTAATTCAAACTATTCATTCTCAGTCAAATGATTTAATTCTTGCAATGGGGTTTGAAGCCCAGAACCTCGGAGCCATCTCAGTTCGCAGATACAGTTTGCGTTCTTATTACTTTGTGATTATTAGGGATCGAAGCCCGAAGCCCTGGAATTCAATAGGCACTTCCTTTAACTTGTGCGTAGGGGCCAGAAAGTCTAATATTTGGGCTGATATGTGTGGTATATTCAGTGGGATCCATTTATGTAGCTTTTCAAGCTGAAAAGCGCTCCAGGTTTCACGAGTAGTTTTCAACCCCTAGTAGCAAGTAGCTGCTAGCTTTTATATGTTATTATTTAGGTTTAGATGCTTCCAGGCACTTTATTTTGGATTCCGAAGTGTAGCGTTTGTTCACCTGTCTCTCAAAAAGGTCGAATATTTACGAATGCACTTAAATATCACAAGTGTATAGTAAACAAATATGGCATATAGCCCAATGATAAGGAAAACAATGTATTGAAATAAGAAAATAAAATTCATTTTCAAAGAAGCAGGTGCGCCATGTTTATAATCTAAACCGAATACAACTATCGGGGACATATAAGCAGTAGCAAAACTGTCCAAGAAACCCACAATCACCAAAAACGGACCCTATGTGGAATCAGATAGGCCTTATAGAAATGATTAGTAAGTCAGTACATATGAGGGGTGTACACTTATTATCAAAGATCCAGAAACACACTTTCTAGCACGGCTGCGCTGAAATAGAACAAACATTTACCCATTAAAACAACAATCTAGTGCCAAAGATTTTTTTTTAGTAAAGATTATACAACAAACCAAATAAGGTGAGGTATTACCAAACGAGAACTACCATACCACACTGGCCTATTGTGATAACCAAAACATGCTTTCATGTTGTTTATGTCCGACAAACTAGACCAGGCCAGCAAGGTACACAAATACTATCGGATATCCGTAGAAAACAAACATCTTAAAAAGCTGTTACAGATCAAACTGCTCTTAATAGACAAGCTTTTGGCCAAAAATGACCTAGAGATACAGAAGTGGCTATCACGATCATCGTATGCACGTAGTCACAAGTT
>JAGDQP010020714.1:0-32831 GCA_022664845.1 Lepisma saccharinum | reverse complement strand
AATAAAATGGTCATAACATTAATTCTCGTTGAGATATCGATGTGCCGTCAATGAATTACTGTTACCTGATGGCAACTCATCTCATTTGTGGTCCTTTCGACCCATCTTTACTTGGAAGATTTTCTGGGAATCCCCTACTTCCTTTGGGGAATCCCTTGCGCCCTGCTTGTAGCATTTTCTAATATGGATTTTTGGATAGCCCGGGTGTGACTTCCTCTAATTTACTCTCAACCCTCTACTCTCCGATTTTTCGTCTTCGCAATAATCCGCTCTGAAGTTCATTTCCCACGCTTTCGGCAGGCTGTAGCTCCGTAACGCCTAGGAATTTCCCCCCAGTTCCCTGGACTTTTTTTCTTTATTTTTCACTGTACTATCACCTCTCGAAGTTTGTCGGTCCGTAACCTTACCACCCTGTGTATATATCCAATGGAAACATACAAATCACAAACTTCAATAAACAACACTCTAATTACTATATTTAATAGGTGTGTGTGTCTGGATCTTAGTATTCAAAATCTTGATCAAAGAAATTAGGTAAAACTTTGCACGGATAATTTACCTTCGTTAGCAGCTCCTTAACACAATATGTTGAATAAGGGAAACTTTAAGCTAAAGTCACGTCATATTTTGAATGCTAGTTCTGTCTCTTCTAGAAGAAGAAATTTTGACCATACTTACATAGTATCTGAAGTCACTGGAATTCTAACACTTTTGTACATACAGTATTAGATATTGTGATTTATTTTCTGCATTACAGGGACCCTGCAACCTCGTAGCTAAACTCTTACGTATTCATATCAGGTAAACCTGGTTGTGTCTAGTTCCTGAGACAAACTAAATTGTTTACATCGTAGGTCCCATATATGGTTCCGTACTTATTCCCTTCAAATTTTCTATTGCATGACTAATCTGTCCCACAATCCATAATTTACCTCTTCACAATTTAGGGCAACTAATTTGTCCTAAGAACTTCTCAGTGATTTTTAGTGGGTGGGCAGATTTTATTTATGGTAGACATAAAAAAGAAACATAAAATTAGTATGGGTACATCCACGAGAAAACATAAAAAAATGAAAATGCTCAACATTTTAATTAAATCCATTGATGACAAAGACATCTTTCTCTTCATAAGAAAGTATTCTTGGCATATAATAAAACACTTTTGTAAAGTTAGTCAAAGGAACTTGGTTTGCTTATGAAACAAAAAGTGAAATGGTTGAAGTCATGCTATTAACGTGGCATACTTACGAACATTATTTTTGTATTATACAGTAATTTCTTGTTAAATGACATATTCTTGCTATAGCATAAGACATATATTTGAACAATAGTTGTAATTGGGCAGACTATATTTTGTGGTGCAATACGAAATAATTTTGTATTACTTGGATGAATCTGAAAATTATCACACTGTTGATGAGCTTAAAAATAAACTAAAGGAGTAATGAATTCCATTAGATGTTTCCAAAAGTCTGTGCATTGTATTGCAAGATGTCAGAGTGTTTGAAAACCTAATGTATTTAAACAATAACTTTGTTACTTCGCATAATTTCGTACAATATTACAAACTACTAAGTGTGAGTTAAAACATTCTACAACGTAGACAAGTATTGTTCTGATATGTTCGATGAAGGATGATATAATGAAGATTGAACATCTTGAATGCATAAACTGAAAAGGAAGATGAAAAGTAGCGTACGGCTTCCCCGACCGTGCAGGGTTTTATACTGAGATCCGGGATGTAGCAATATAGAGAAATAAAATCGAGAGGTTTTTAGAAACTAGGTTTAAGTTTCAGTTAGGAAAGAAGTTACATTTTGTAGCGCTCTTGACTCACCGGACTGGTTTGTTGAAGTCTCGATGGCTGCCGACTCCAGTCAGCCTGTTCACTAGTATAAAGTTTACTGCTATTAGTACTGTAGTTATCGAACTCGTGTCTCTGCTCGAGGTTGTAACTGAATGCGTAAAGTTCCACAGTTCTTCACTATTTTGTCAGTTCTGTTTTCCCCTTTCGGGAAAAAGAGGAGCTTGGAAATTACATGGGTCAGCATGTTTCCAGGGGAAGGTGAAGGCCCATGCAGTTTGAGCTCCTTGTTTTCCAACTAAACAGCCCAGAAGAGTCTTTGCGCTATTAACATATTTACAGTTATTTGATTACATACAAATGTTGTATAACAGGCGTTACGTATAGCTTTACGCATGTCTTGCTGCTTCCGCTTAATATTGTCTATGCATGATGTTTGCGGAAGGACATTGGCGTGTAATACTCACGCGATGCAAGAAATATTCCTCTGGATGTGGTTATACGATGTTTATATGCGTCCATGTAAATAAATGGTTCTGGTGCCAGGTTCGAGGCCTGGTATGCCGTACAGTAGGATGCATTTTTGTTGTCAAATAACATTGTCAAACCAATGTCTACAAAACAATTTAAAGGGTGTATCACAAATTACCATACTATTTAAGATACCCAAAAGTTCGAAAAGTACATTTGTAATTGTAAATTTGACATTACAAAAATGTAAAATTGTGCGAGTTGGGCGCAAATATTGATATCTCACTGACAAGTAATGTTAACAAATGTTAACACATTGTTAACAAACATTGAAATCAATACACCTTCCCTTATTTAATTAGGAATGTTTGCCTTTTGATATTCAGCGCACGTCTTGACATATCCATATGAAACAGTTTTCATACTTTTGCATGTATACCTCCTGCCTCTCTTATGCTGTGCAGTTAATTAAGTTATTACATCCTAACAAAATAATATTTTTCATGGAAGAACCTGATATTTAACAGCTATCTAGTATCGAGAAAAACCGGTTTAAAGATCGGAGAAAGTATTGTCTCTTATGGGAGATTGTTCAAAAGCACCATGTTTTGGACAACCATTTTTTAGATAACATGGCTGGATACCTGTAAAGGATTTTTAAGAGTAACAAATTATTTTTAAAATGTCGCCTATCAGGTTCTTGAAAGCACCAACGTAATGCTAAAATCATACAAAGCAAACCCCCAGGAAGATGAATGTTTGAAATTGGAAGGAACTTTTTTCTTAGTAAGGTACTTTTTCCTTCAAAATTTCCCCCATCAGTTTTAATACTTTTACAATGACGTTCAAGACTTTATACCATCTGCAGCGATGTGTCAGAAATAAAGCGTAACATAGTAAGTTGTTTTCATCTGGTTAGGTACAATTTTTATTTCATTGATAAATAATTAAATATTCTTAAATTTCGAAATTTATGACATGTTTCTTACAACTTGTGTAATGAATTTTCATAGAATCTTGTAATCGTTTTCTTCGGGGATTTGATATTTTTCAAAATAACAGATTCAAATATATCTTCCCATCTAAGTTCACGTTCTAAAATATTGTATTTGTCGATGATAATGTAGAAAGATTTTTTTTCTTACTTTCCCCTTTTTGTTGCCTTCAATTACACAATTGGATTTACGTTTCACTTTTCTTACATCAACCACTCTCATAGCTATTTCTTTAGGGTGTCATTAATTAAGCTGCATTTAAATATTGTTTGCGTTGCTTGATTCCTTTCGTGTCGGTGCTTTAGACACGTGAGGTAAACAAAAGTATTCAGAGTCCATATTTTTGGTTGACGTGATCAAAGAAAAAATGTGAGTTGATTTAGATGTAAGAAATGGATGATAAATGACATTTTCTACGTTTTCCGTCATTTTTTTCTTATTAGATCTTATGGTTGGTAAAAGTATGAGAAAGAGAAAGAGAGAATTGGGAAGTAAAAGAAGAAAAAAGGACAAAGAGAGAGATTCAGGAAGTAGGATTAGAGACTGTGAAAAGACATTCATCCCAGCAAAAATTAGTGACAGTGTTAAATTTCATCTGCCACAGCTTCTCAATGGCAAGTGTTCCTTGGCCATGATAAATCGCCCGCCGCTCGACGTTCTTGGTTCTCCTTGCACCCTGAATTCAATAACGTGGCTCCAAGAGCCTTAATCCCCTTCTTTTTCCCGCCACAGCCCTGCTTCGAGGATTGAGCGCGCCAGCCACACCAACACTCAGACCTCCTCCTCCTTCTCAAACCCTTGTGTGTTCTTCCCTTTCTCCTCTCTTGTGCAAAACAGAATCCTCCCTCTTTTCTTCCTTCCATCTACTTACTTCTTCTCTCTTCCGTTTCTTCTCTTTTCCATTCTCAAAACTCTTCCAAGCCGCGCATCGTTGATTCTAATTATGCAAAGATTTCGCGGGTAATTTCCTTTTCTCCTCAACCTATTCCTCTTTCCACCTCCTCTTTGGCGCGCGATCTCCTAGACGCTGCTTCAGAGTTGCCAGAACCCAACATATAAAAAAAATTAAAAAGCAAGATGATACAACTTTTTATAGTCTTTTTTAAGAAAATAAAAGTTACCAGCATATTTTGTTCCTTCGCTACTTAGATGTTGAACGTTGAAGAATTTATATATTTAAGACAAAAAACAAAAAACAAAAAAAACAAAAAAAAAAAAAAATCGTATTTTTTCGAACAAAATGTAAAGGACAAAAACAATTGAATTATCGATAAATGTAAGAATTTGCCGTAAAAGGGTATGATGCGATAGTTAGCAATATATAGATTGTGAGACGTTTACCTGAATTTCTTGTTATATATAAACTACTGCTACTACTATCTTCATATGCTATAAAAATAGTATCGGTTTTTTTCATTAGATCCTGTGCTATTCAAACTACCCTACTGTCAGTATACACTGGTAGGAATGAAAGGCAGAAAGTAACAAGAGGCAGGAATGAAATGCTCAAATGGAATTTAAACTAATCAAAGTAATAATAATAATAATAATAACAACAACAACAACAATAATAATAATAATAATAATAATAATAATAATAATAATAATAATAGTAGTAGTAGTAGTAGTAGTAGTAGTAGTAGTAGTAGTAGTAGTAGTAGTAGTAGTAGTAATAGGCTCAGACTTAAGAAATAATGCTGCAAGGAAATTTTTGTTTTCAATCGAGTTTAGACAAATAGATTAGCCACTAAATTGTTGTAAAAGCATTTATGCATATGATTATACTCATGGAAATATTAGTAAAATTTGTATTCATGAATAGTAAGCAGTCTATGACTATGAATGATATCTTTATATGACATATTTATGCTTTTGGCCGATAGTAATTCCTCCGTGTGTTATATGAATTTCTGTTTTGGGAATTCATTAATTTCAGTAGAAAGATGGTTTGTCATACAATTTACTTTTGCTTTCTGCCAAATTATTAACGCAGAAATAGTGTTTATATTCGCTTCAGCGTGGTCTCTATATTTAGAAGCAAATAGTGTTACAGTTGTTATAAGAATGAGACTGACCAAAAGTGAACTTTCAAAGTCACAGTATTACCACAATATGAAGCTGTAAGTCTAATTAATATCAAATATCAGTACTGAATGTATTATCAAATCTGTTGAATTACATCTCATTGATGGCATAATGTTTTGTTTAAAGGTAATTATAATGTGTGAAATCATAAAGTGTTTCTTGGTCATAATAAATCTCTCACCAATGATATTCTTAAGTCGCAGATTGTTTTGTAATGTTTTAGGGAAATAAAATAGCGTATTTTCTGAAATTACAACAATTCTAAATTATGGAACGAACTTTTATAAGCTAAAATGTCACCCCTGGAATTTACAGCTCTCTGGATGCATCATATTCTAAAATAGTGACGTCTAGAGTAACCATAGATAGGACAGTACCTAGATCTGTTAATTTTATTTGCGTTTAACTTAATATAATAGATAGGTACACTGTAAAAAGTGGAAACACGAAATGGATGAAAGTTACTCCGCTTTATGGAGAAATAAAAGTAGAAAATTAGTGTTTTGTTGTATTTACTCTTAAAGGTGAATATAGTCTAAGCCTTTTAGTGGAAAGATTGGTAAAATTAACTCCATTTTAAAGTTAAACACTTTCTTTGTAATAGCTTAACGTTAACTGAAAATGGGTTGAAACTGGCCAAAGTGATTTGTCCGTGAACGTTCAACTTATTTTACGCTTAAAACTCCGTCATTTTCTAATCGAAGTGTAAGCTAAACTGGCAATTTTGAGGTTACGTACTTTTGTGGATGAAGTTTAAACCTTAGTTGGATATTCTATTCCAGTAACAGGAGTAACGTTACTTGTTTGTCACTGAACACCCCGCCATTTTAAGTGTTTATATTGCCTTTACACTGTGAACAGTAAACAGTTCACTGGTGGACCGAGAACGGCAAGGATTCCATTGGCGGAAAGAGAAATTAAGTTAGGTATAAATCTTTACACTGTAGCAAACTTGTATCTCATTTTTTCACGAGACATTCCTCGTAGTAAAATCAAAAACTTGTTGATGATTAACCTCCTTCGCAGTAAAACCCTAGCTATAGATATCACTCGGAAAGCCAGAAGCACCAACTGCCCTTGTAGCTAAGTGGCAAGAGCGTCTGGCCAGTGTACTTGTGGACCCTGGATCGAAACCCGACCACTTCAACTTATTTTTTTTTTAATTTTAAAGGAATACCTTTTATTTTTTTCTACTTTAATATCAACCGAGAAATGGTTGAATGTAGGTTAATATAAAAAGTGGAGGCAGCTCAGCTGCCTCCATTTTTTGGAAGAACATTGTGTCTCCTATTTTTACAGTGTATACAAATCGTTGCAAATGTCTTTAGATTGTTTCACACTTGTCAAAATTCTTGAATATTATTTTTTACAATGGATAAGCAAGAGTGGAATGAATAACTCAGGGTCCATAAACTGATCAATTCACACTACCGTTCTAGGTCTATAATATTTGGAATGAACTTCAACATCATTTGATACGAATTACCGCTGGCTACAACATTGGTTGAAATTTATCAACCTGACAATTGAGTCGTTGTCTCTTGGGAATTTTTGTGTTAGGGGGATTTTGGTATGAACCCCTCAATTAACGAAGATGTTTTAGTAGTTTACAATAAGGTGTTATTGTAAATTTCAACCAATGTTTTTTGTCATCGTATGAAATAAAACCATCACAATTTGTTTTAGTTTTCTCAAAAAGCACAAAACTAGAAGTATTTTATAATTTATTCTTACAATATTTTCATATATCAGGGTATATCGCTGAACCAGAAAACCACCAGTAAAAATTCTTATCCTCCTTTTATTTGATGTAGTACTTATTACCGCCATGCATAATTGCTTCTTGGAAATTAAATATTTAAAAGACTCTTACTACTAGGATATGCTACATATAAACAACTAACGGCAGAATAGAAATGAAGGTATAAATACAGCAATGAATTACATGTATAATAAGTTAGAAATTTTCCGTTATCGGTACATTATAAACTCATTAGCTATCATACTTCGTGTTGATAGTATTATTTAACAGTAATCTTATGTCCATTAAGTGCCACAGATTAACAAAACTAAAGTGAACGATCCAAAATGGCAAATTATGATATATATTCTTGACTTTAAACCTCTCCTAAATTCAGAATTAGGATTAAAACTTACTTTTGGTTTCATTATTTCACTGATATATTCTGAAGCATCTTGTTAAACATCAACATTGCTTTCTTCTACGAGCAATCTCGTATTTCCTTTATGCATCATTATTGAAAAGATAGAGTCGATATTTCTTCTTCTTGTAAGTATTCACTTTTGCGTGTGGATAAGACATACTAGCCACTAGCCTCCTCGTGCGCAAGTAAATAAACACGTACAAAGATTTGAAGGAAAGGAAAGAATCTAAATTAGTTCTGTTTTAAAATGTGCAAATATTTATAGTAAGCTTTGAAAATAAAAACGAATGCTAGCTTAACAATTTATCGTCTACATGTGTTAATTATGTTTCTTGTACAGGTGATGGAATTATGAAAATAGAAGAATATTAGTAATGAAAAAAAAATCTTATTTGTGATGTGCAGCAGTAATTTTATGAAGCGTTATCCAGAAGACAAAGAAACATTAAGAAATAAAAACATTATTTAAACAAATGTAAGATAAAAAATGACTTTAAAGATTCACTTTCATTCGCATTTCCAACAATTATGTTTGGCTTCTTTGAGAAAAGTCTGTGTTTGTCCTTCTAATGCCAACGATTTTACTTTCCTTTCTCTTCCTCTCATGAGCTGTTTTTGTATGTAATGCTCTATTTAAGAAACAGGGTTGAGTAAATAACTAAGGATCCGGCAACCCTCAGTTTCTTGAGTCCCCTCCCTAGACACTTCGAACACCCAACCAACTCCTTCAGTTGCCATGGCAGCACCAACCTTCCCGCCATTTTGCGCAGCGCCCTGGCGGTCGAGTTTATACCACTTCAGGAAATTCAGCAATCGCCTCTGATTCCTTTAATGTAGTCCCAGGAATCTCCGTAAGTCTCCCGCATAAAACAAGTTAATTATGTGAAGAGCGTCGGCTAAAAAGGACAATTAAAGGATAGGGTGGGATCAGAACAAAGCTGGGTAAAATGGGCTTGCCCTTACACGGCATTAGGCCTCTCGGTCTGCCTTGATTCGCCTCTGAGACTAAATGAGAAAAGCATTAGGAGAATATGAATAGGTTTGATTACAGCCCTTCCCATTCCAGAACGACGCCCGAAAGGAGCAAGACAAGGCTTTATAGAAGAGAAGCATAAAGAAAACATCCATACGAGGTAAAATATGGAACGGAGATTTTGGGGGAGGGGGGTGGGGGAGGTAAATTTTATTGGAGAGGAAGGAGGGAAGGTGGTTAGTAATCCTGGGAAACAGATGAGCATCGTTTTCTACGGTAGGTCTTTTTCTTTTTCTTCTCCACGTTAGAAAATTTGTCCAATGATACAGTGTGCTATTACGAAAACCAATGTTAAGAACATATACACACACACACTCGCACAAACACCTTCCACGTCGAAGGAAGCGATGAGGTAGGGAAAGTAGTTCAAGAATTCGTTTAAATATAGTTGGTAGAGACGATTCATCCACTCACTGATTTCTAACTCCTCAGCATCCCCACCCCCACGACATCTCCTAAGAAAATACCAGGTATATATATCCGTTTTCATGTAAAGAAATCACGATATTGAAGGTAATATAATACAGCCTAAGACAACAAAAGAGAGCTCATTGTGAAGTTATTGATCCCCTGCGAAGCTCCTGGAAAGGTTTCACGGTGGTGGCTTTATATTAAGTAATACCATAAAATGCTTTTACAGATATTACGATCATTTTTGTTCTCATGTTATATAAAAGTTCATTTAATTTACGAAATATGCTACTTTATTGTTTGTATTATCTAATATTATGAAAATCTTAACTAATATCACAATATTTTCCTTGTTTTTTTTCCTACGTCTGAATTATTATTCTGTGGAGGATAGAATGTGTAGGTGTAACATCACATACTCACGTTGATAGGACTTAAGTTCGTAGTTTTTTCGAATGACATATTTTATTATGTAAGTATCTTTCAGGTACTTTGTTTGAAGAAACAAAAACTTGAAAGGATCTCACTTAGGAATTAAAACCTGTTTACATTATTTTTAGCCTAGCTTGTTGATTTAAGAACTCCTTATGAGCCTGATCTTTCTAATTGCAGTACTCTTTTCAGTAAATAATTGTCGCGTATATAATAAACTGGCAAAACATTATTGATAAATAAAAAGTTTGCAGTTGATTATGGCTATCCTAGATACTATCTCTTGACATGATCATCAATATTAAAGCATTTATGTAAACACTTCAATAAATTTACGAAACTTTCAGACATTTCTGTACGTCACATCATTTGAACTTGCATCATTGCTGCAATATCCCGATGCATACGATTCCCAATACATCATTTATTCATTCATCACGGATTATTGCTCGCTCTTACCTCTGTATGTGATCACATCTCTAACACATATAAGGGCCCATACACAAGTTGCGTCTTGCAAGCTGCATCGAACGGGTGAGCCTAGGCCTCGCAAGTGGCGTTGCTGAAAGTCGCGTGACTTTTCCCTACACATATTGCATTTTGCAACGCAGCAGGTAACGTGTATAGAGAGAGTCATGCAGCATCCTGTGTGGCTGCAGCAGGCAAATGATCCCGAGAGGGCGAGAGATGCTATATAAATGGGTAAAATTACTTTCCAATATTTTCACTTGCATTTAATTCTAATAATAATTTTATTCTATCTTTTATTTTTCCTTTCGAAGGTGGACACATCCAGTAGCGTCATTGGTCCACACTTGCTTCTGTTTCTTTCTCATACACTATACCACCATTGTGGAGTGATAGTTTTCAATTGTTTATTTCAAATCTAGTACCTTTCCACTTCCTTACAAAAATTCCTTTCTAGTTTTGTCTTTTCTTTTTTAGTTTCTTAAATTAATAATATGACCACTTATTTAAGTTCATGAGTGATGGTTCTTGTTCTGCCCGGAGACATGTCTATAGCCCGCAACTTCCTGCGCTATGTGATCTAGTTGTAGTTTGCCATTGCCTTCCATCGGATGAAGATCGCGGCCTAAGGACATGACTTATATAGTTTTAAGTGAACTGTATCTTCGGCACCAGTTACTTTGTGAGATTCGCGTAGTAATATTTTCGGGACTATAATTAGTTGCCACGAAAAGCAACTCTAATCGCATATAACTTCCTATTGTTTATACTATCTTAACATCATGAGCGGTCTGAAGTATAAAACCCTTCAGTAAATGACATAAGAGTTACCCGTTAACAGTTTTTCTAATAATTCAGGTTGCGTACTACGGGGAAACAAGTTTATATTTTCAACAGAAATTTTATTTCTTTTCTGCCGCAAAATTGAATAAGGAGTTACTCATAGGTTGGAGTGGAGTCTTCCTTGTCTTATTTTAAAAAAAAACTACAGGGCTAAAAATATTTCAGATTAAATGTTGATCTTAACTGATCTAAACTGCATCGATATTAAAAAAAACAACCTATATGACAGATGGATGGATTTGTCCCTACAAAAACAATTGAATAAAAATACTCTTGTTTGTTTATGTTATCTTATGTTCTCTTGTTTTTCCAGTGAATAGTAGTTGTGTAATTTTGTGACATGTGACTAGTGTTTGTTGGTATACTTAGTTAATACCAGTGGACCAGGTTAACCTAGCCTACTATTTGCGTTTTCTCATATTCCTTTCAGTTATGAACCTTTCGTTCCAGTATTAGCCTGACAGGGCTATAAGAACTTCCACTTGTAGGTTATAGATCTCATAATGCGAGCATAATGTCAAAGGCTATAATCGAATATATATAGTTTTAATGATTATAATTTCATTATTATTTGAGTTTATGACGCAATCACCTCCATCTGTGTGTTGTATAATAATAACGTATTTTATGTATCTCGCTACTCTGAATGAAGTCGAGACTAATTACGAGGGAAGGTTAAAAAGTTCTGAGCCTCGGTGCAGTACCACAAGAGATTCTATTCTGATTTTAGTATTTTTCTGTAAAATCCCCCACAGTTCTATGCTCTGTGTTTTCTATAGAACACTGGAAAACTGTTCTGATCTGGTTGACATACGACTGTACTGTTACCGAAATGAACTGGTTGTTAGTAAGAGAACAGATTTTAGGGGCGACTTTTCATGACAGAGAAAAGGTGAAAATTTGAGAAAGACAGGTCTAGGCAATAACAGTGGGGTTTCTTATGCCCACACTTTGGAATCCCTTGTACAATTTGATGACAGAGTATTCATGGTAGTGTCATTTTATTCATTTCCAAATAGAGCCAGAAAAATTGTTGTTACTATGGAAGACCCTCAACAGGGGGCAGGGAGGATAGAGTCAGAATATGAGAATTCTAAATATCTTTAACATTTCGGTTCTCTGTTTATAGATTTCAATTTTTCCTTCTTCTTTGAATATACCTTTGTTGTTAATGTAAAAAATTAGTTATCACACCAATTATCTTATAAAACTAAAACTAAACATTCTTTTAATTTGCCAGAGAAGGTCGAGTGAAAAATAAAGAAAATGCTTTCGTGTCTTCTTTGAATGTTACAATGTATGTGCTTTAATTAGAGTATTTTCTTTTTCAGATGTGACGTTTGTTTTGATGACGAATAGTATTCGTCATGGTGTAGCCAAGCAAGCATAGAATTAAAATTATTTGAATAAATTACCCAGATTCTCAGAAATGCAGAATTTTTGCCTTCGAGCGCCACTCGCCTCTACGGGACAAAAAAGCAGTTGCTAGAGCACAGGTTTTAAATACCAACGGCCAGAAGCTGGGTTGCTACTCTACAAACGCACAATCAGAGCTTTACAAAACATATGAAACGACAGATAAATCAAGCAGAAGAGTAAGGAAACTCTTAGCATTGTAAGTTTGCATTACTAAACAAAATGTAAGAATAACTTGGATTCCCTGTTTTGCAGGCTTCATCGCTTTACGTTGTTTGGAGATAAATATAATGGAGATTTCAGAATGATAAAACTTCGGTTAAATGATGTATAAGTATATTAGAACAGTCGCTCGCAGCCTGAAGTGTACGCAACCTTCTTAACACAAATGCTTAGCGGGTTAACTAACTATGTCGCTTTGGTTACCACGTAGATTTGCTTAGAAACTGAATAGCGGTTGCTTCATGGCTTTCAGGATAAGCTGTTTGCAAATCAAGAATAATAGGTTGACAGAAATATACTCCAAACTATCTTCCTTAACGCTAGCTCCTTTAGGGTATAAGAGGTTAACGAGAAATAATTAATTGCCTCTAAATACTGATATATTGAGTAAATAAGGAAGGATATAAGTACACAAAATACAAATTGAATTATAAACAAGTTACTTCGATTACAATACTTGTTTGTGTCCCTTCAAAGAATTAATCTTGGAACAGTTTTGCAGCTTTGAATTTTTATCTCTTACACTCTACCTATTCACGTCACATGAAGATTTCTCTCGATTAGCTCTCGGTGTTTATTACGTACTTTTCTTTAGTTCACAATGGTTCGTGGTGTCATCAAATATTGGAACGTTAATTGAACTCATTTCCCGACGTCATAGAATGATGAAATCTTGCAGGGGGACGCAAGTCCTGTGGCAATACAATATTCCATTGTTACTTTCATATATCTCTGTATTTTAAAAGCAAATTTTAATATTTTTTTATTCTCAACTTCTTTATCATAAAATTAATACTAACCTGCAAATAGCCTGGGTTTCCTGGTTACAAAACACTTTAGGATTTGGGTTACAAAGCATTTAGCTTGAGAACATGTATCCGAAGATCGACATAACTCGAAAAAAAAAAAAACTTTTTAAAGACATTCTTTTCTTAATCAATTCGTACTAAAAGTTAAAAAAAAAATGTTTACAACGGGGCGCGTCACTTCAAGAATTTATGAAGTGACTGTATATAAGAGCGTGCCCTACTTTTCATTTTAGGCATACACACACACACACACACACACACACATATATATATATATATATATATATATATATATATATATATATATATTACCTGTTAGTATGAATTGATTAACAAAAGAATGTCATTAAAAAGTTTTTATTTTATTCTTTGTTTAGGAATGAAGCTTTGACATTTTAGGATCATCATAATTTAATTTTAATAGAGGAATCACTGGCTTTGCTCAGCTATTATTTTATTTTATCTTAAAACAACTTGGAGTTACTGGTCTCCCACCAGGCGCCTCCGCAGGTGGCGGATAGGGGAATGCCGACCAGATATGGTGGGTACCGGAAATATCCCGGGGCGGACCAAAACCAGTCCTGCTGCCTTGCAGTTAGTAGAGGTATCTACGAAGACTAGGGGAAGATAACCCTGAACAAAAATATAATGGTGAGGGGAAGCAGCATCACCATTTCCACTCTGAGGCTGAACATGAATGACATAGGCAAGGTTCAGAGATAGACAGAGGACGACATCTTGAATGTCTACCTTTACTGCGAGGTCGTAGGCATGATAACTCTACATCGCTAAAACATGTCAAGAAATAGTAATAGATATATAGTTCATGGATTCTCCTGGGGTAAAATATTCCGGAGGTAAACTAGTCCCTCATTCGGATTTCTGGATGAGGACTGCTTCAGGGGTCTCCAAGAACAGGATTAAGAAAGACCTTAGAATAGGAACGTAGAACCTACGAACATTATACCAAAAGGGCGCTCTTCAGGTGGCGGTCCAAGAAGTACGAGCTAGACATATTAGCGATACAAGAAGTTCGGTGGGAGGGTCAAGATAGCATCCCACAGAACAAGTACACTTTCTACTACGGGGTAATACAGTCTCACGATTTCGAAACAGGTTTCCTCATTAAGAAAAGTATCCTTCAGGCGGTTCAGAATATAGAGTTCGTAAACGGAAGACTATCGTACGTTAGGATACGTACTCGATGGGGCAACACGGTTTCATTAAACGTCTATGCTCCGATCGAGGTGGTTACTGATAACGACAAAGGTATATTCTACGATGATCTAGAAAGGGTGTTTTACCCAATGCCAAGTAAATTGTGTTGGGTGATTTCAATGCAAAGGTAGGGAGGGAAGAAAAATATAGACCTAGTATAGGCAAATACAGTCTTTACGGAAAGATCATCAACAATGGCGAAAGACTGATAACTTTCGCGATTTCGAAAAACCTGCTGGTAAAGAGCAGGTACTTTGAACACAAAGATATACACAAATACACATGGGTATCTCCGGACGGCAAAACTCTCAACCAGATCGATCACGTATTAGTAGATAGACGAAGACACACCAACATAATGGATGTTAGGTCTTACAGAGGAGCGGAAGGTGACACCGACCATCAATCCGAGCATAAAAGCAGATTACCGACTCAACTCTCAAATAGGTTCGAAATATTAGCTGACTCGAGTAATAATAATGATGATATTAATAATGAAATTGATGTAAGTAAGATGTGAGAGGCTATTCGTCAAACAATTAAGAGCGCAGCGAAAGGACGTGTAGGTAAGAATAAACAACAGAAAAACAAACCTTGGTTTGACGAAGAATACCTTAAGCTTCATGAAATACGAAAACAAGCCAGGCAACGATGGCTAAGTAATAAAAGCGAATCAAGTACCAACCACTACAGTAACGCGTAACGAAACGCCACACTCGGGTTCAGAAACAAAAAGCGAGAATATCTGACCCAGAAGATTCAGGAGATAGAGGAAAACGGGAAGACAAATAACGTACGAGATCTGTACAAAGGGGTAAACTCGTTAAGAAAAGGTTACCAGCCGAGGTTAGGAATGATTAGAAATGAACGCGGAGATCTTCAGGCAGATCCGACTAAAATTATCGATGTGTGGAAAAGTTCTTTCGACAAACTTCTTAATGTACACAACGGGGAACAAACAGAGGAATATGAAATCCATACCGCAGAACCTTGGATTTCCGAACCTAGCGAGATCGAGATCGAAATGTCGGCAAAGAAATTGAAAAATTTCAAATCACCAGGAATAGACAATATGCCAGCCGAATTTATTAAAGCAGGAGAAATGGCACTAATTAAGGAACTACATAAGTTGATAAGTGCTATATGGAGAAAGTTGGAGCTCCCAAAGGAATGGAAAACCTCAATAATAGTTCCGATTTTTTTAAACAAAGCGATAAATCGGATTGTAATAATTACCGCGGAATCTCGTTACTTCCAACCTGTTACAAGGTATTAAGTAATATTCTGTTAACACGCCTAAGTGTATACGTAGATGAAATAATTGGAGATCACCAATGTGGATTTAGAAGAAATACACACGTAGATCCATGTTGGACCAGATTTTCGACTTGATACAAATTTTGGAGAAGAAATGGGAATACAATGGGACGGTTGATAAGCTATTCATTGATTTTAAGAAAGCGTATGATTCTATCAAAATGGAAAAGTTATACAGTATCCTGATACGATTTGGAATTCCGAGAAAAATGGTTCAACTAGTGAATATATGTCTCAGTGACCCCATAAGCAGAGTACGGAAAAGTAATAATATATCAGATAGTTTCGAGATTCGAAACTAATTGAAACAAGGCGATGGCTTGTCACCACTACTTTTTAACTTTGCGTTAGAATATGCGATTTTAAAAATTAAAGCGGACAAAAAGGGACTATCATTGAATGTTTTCAATCAACTGTTCGTATGAGCGGATGATATAGATTTAATAGGGGACGATATAGATGCAGTACAAAGCAACACCAATGTCTTAGTAGAAGCGTGCTACGAGATACGTCTACAGGTAAACATAGATAAAACAAAATACATGATAACAAGGCGAAACACATGGAAGGAAGGAAATAAAAACATAAGAATTAGGAATGAGTTCATAGAGAAAGTAAAGAAATTTAAATACTTGGGAGCATACGTAACAACAAAAAATGAGGTCATGGAAGAAATAAAAAGTCCCTTATTATCGGGGAACGCATGTTTCTATTCAGTCCAAAAACTTCTAACATCGCGATTAATATTAAGGAAATTGAAATTGAAAATTTACAGAACGGTTATTCTGCCGGTAATACTTTACGGTTGCGAAAGTTGGAGTACGACCCTAGCAGATGAACATAAATTACTGCGTTTTAAAATAAGGTTTTGAGAAAGATAAACGGGACGAGATGACTAGAGAGTGGAGGAGACTGCATAATGAAGAACTCCAGGAACTGTACGATTCACCAGATGTAAAAATAATGAAATCGCGACGGCTAAGGTGTGCCGGTCATATAGCTCAGATGGGGGAAAAACGAAGATTATATTCTATCCTGGTTGGAATGCTGCATCGAAGGAGGCCGTTGGGAAGACCGATACGTCGTTGGGAG
The DNA here is from genome assembly GCA_022664845.1 of Lepisma saccharinum. Classification (NCBI taxonomy): domain Eukaryota; kingdom Metazoa; phylum Arthropoda; class Insecta; order Zygentoma; family Lepismatidae; genus Lepisma; species Lepisma saccharinum. Next base: position 16,050 of record JAGDQP010020714.1, on the reverse strand, counting down.
GACAATATTAGAAGAGATTTTCGAGAAGTAAGTGTTCGTGATGAAAACTGCCTTGATATTGTCCAGGATAGAATCCGATGGCGAACGTTTTTTACTTGCGAGTTCCATAAGCCATAGAGTTAGTTAGTTAGTTAGTTAGAATAATCACTGAGTCATGCTTATCAGCCTTTACAGTGAAGCGCACAAGTAAGAGTCCTGAAACGGCATAGCTATTGCGTTACCAACCACCATCGCTGCGCTCCATTAATTAATTTCAACAAGCGATTATTCACTTGTGTCGGTGATTGGCAGGGACCCTTCGACAGGTGGGGCTCGGGACGAGGGCACTGCTAGCCCTCCTTACGCCTCCACTGGTAACGGCAACAAGCAATAGCAGTAAATATATTGTACAAGCAAGCATCTTGAATAACATTATTATTATTATTTTAATAATAAATCGCATTTGAACTAGAAATTACTTTCTTATAAGCTTCTACATTTTAATTACGTCTTAAAAAATCTCGCTAGATTTGAGGATATTTTTACATACTTCTGTTCGATGTTTGCTGCACTGCCAGTCCTTCATACGATGGAAGTTGACTGGTTTTCAATAATAATAATAATAATAATAATAATAATAATAATAATAATAATAATAATAATAATAATAATACATTTATGTAACCAAGAAATTATTTAGTAATATAATTATCATTTTCTGTAAGTATCTACAACTTTAATTAATTTTCTCCGTGGGAGAATAAGTAATTTTATATATTCTTATATTTGGTGCTCTGGCCGCCCTTCATATCGAGGTAGTTTACTGCAAATGTTTCTTCACTGGAGATCTAAGTTCATCCATCTACAATCTGTCACGCTAAAGTGCATTTAAGTGCAGTTAAAAACTAGCCTTAGAAGCAAACTTTGAAAACTCCAACTTCATTTTCTGAAACCTGAAAAGCAAAGTCAGCAAAATCCAATTCCACCAATCGGAGCGTTCGATTCAGTCACATGGCCTGTGCCTGACTTAGAAGATGGCATTTCTCCTGTATCGCCTAGAAATGCAAAGAAGAGGTTGAATCGCCCTGAAAATTGGAAATGGAATGATGCTAAAAAGAAGCTGGAATGACAATGAATATATTTTTATGTTGATAATGCTTGTCTTAAAGTTAACTAACTTCACAGAACTATGTACAAAAGTTTTACATAGAACTAAAATGTTGTATACGTTGTAACATTAAAAATAAGTTGCATTTTAAAGTGTGCCTCGTTCCTAATGGTTTCGTTTCATTTTTTATGGCAAGGCTAAAATACAATCTAGCCTTTAATAGTTTATTTTATTTATTTATTTATTTATTTTATATGGGCCAGTCTAGTAACTTTCGACTTCTGACCATCACGATTAGCCCTTTAGCCATTAAAATCCACACCCATGCCCCTGCCGGGACTCGAACCCGGGACATTCGAATCGTTGGCCTACAGCCACAGACCGCATGACTACCTGGCCGGCTTTAATAGTTTATGAAAAGTGTTTAAAAGTTAGAAATTGTTGGGAGTCTCTCTAAAAGTTAACAAGTTCTTATAGCTAAAACAGCAGAATTCAAACCAGCAATCTCCAAACAAAACACCATGTAACTTTAAAAAATAATGAAGGTAAAGCCCTGATGCTTTGTGCATATACTAGTTTTATGCCTAGAAACGACAGAAAAATAGGTACCCATATACAGTGATATTTGCCACCTTAAATTTTCTTTTGGCTCTTCCATAAAATTTGCTGGAGTGGAGATTACAGCTTTAGCTTTTAACCCCCCGCAATTTTTACTTTTCCGTTTTTCGTATCCGTCATTTCCAAATAGCAAATGTAACAAAAAAGAAATCTTCAGACAGACAAAACAACATTGAAGTTGTATTTGTCAGCCTCAAAAATGTATATTTCGTCACCATGATTAACACTGTACGTGAATGATTTAAATTGAATTTTTCGCATCAGTCATTTGGAGAAATGGCGAATATATGAGACATCTATTTACACTACCAAAATTGTAATATTGTATTTGTCAGTCCAAAAACATATATTTCGACGCCACGATGAGCATTCTAAGGGAGTTTTTAAAATTCAATTTTTTTGCATCCGCCATTTTGGAAAATGGTGTATAACTGGAAAACGGCCCATAAACTTGAATGTCTACCCACGAAAAAAAAATCTAGAATGACCTTCAAACACATTCCATTTATAAAATTCTCTGCTCATATATATTTTTCATGGGACCATATGGTGGGGCATGGACTAACCGGTATAAAACTTTCCGTGCCGATAGAGTATTACTTTTGGTTTTCTAGACAGTAGTAGTGGGAGAAGTACTATTACTAATAGTACAAGCAGAATTACTGCTAATAGTACGTGTAGCAGAAGAGATAATACAAGGAGTATTATAAGAATACAATCTTTGGTTTCTGTCTTCACTCCAGGCAACCCTGACATTTCATTTCGTAGAAGTAAATCAGAAACATTCTATCACTTTCCTAGCTTCTCTAGTCAGTTCAATGATTATGGTATTAGGAATCTTGTTGATGCCGGCTATCCATACAGGGTAACCAAACTCGACCGACAAACTACAGCGATGATAGTACAAAAAAATCTTAGTCATCCGGTTGGAAACTCTAGGAAAATGAAGTTTAGAGTGTGATATTTCCAATACTAGTAGTAGAATAGCTGAGGAAAGTCAAAGAACTCAAAGAGTTCTCCGCCGAGGCTACTTTTTTGGTGCCGTATATGACTATCCAGAGGTGGGCATGCAGACTGACCTCCCCATATATATATACTTAAATCTGAAAACCCCTCAATTCGCACCAATCTGTCAAAAGTGCATAGAGACAAGAGAAAGAGGTCTTGTATTTTGTGAGGTTTAAATAAAAATACGCACCATTGTGTGTGTGGCTCTAGCGCGTTTTTAAGTGTGTGAGAGTGAGAGAGAAAGAGAGCAATTTGCCTGGGTATTATTACTCTATAAGACTATGAGGCTTCTATAAAATATTTTGAAAAAAACTAATATTAGAAAGCGGTCAAAAAGAAAAGGGTTTTTAAGATTTGTTCCCTCTGGAGACTAAGTTTTATATTAAATTTATTTCTTGAGCTGACGGAGTGAAATATTAGTAGTCTAGTCGCTCGTGTAAGGTTAATGTAAATAAGAGAAATAAGTTGTTTACGAAAGTGGAAGAATAGCGAAACGGTATACTTAAATGCTAATTGCCCTACGTCTGATTTGCAGTGTTAAAGAAAGTATCGACTATCTAAAGCAGTGGTTCTCAACCAGTGTGCCATGGCACATTACTGTACCGCGAGATCTTCTAGGTGTGCCTCGAAACTTCTGGGACTTTTTGATTTTGTTTGTAAAAAAACTAATTCAAATAATTTCACTCAATATTTATTTTTAAAAAGGATCAAGAAAACATATTCATGAGCTTAATCGTATTTATTTTACAGTGAAATTATTGGTTTGTTTACGCATTACAATTAGTGGCAAAATCTCCTGCATTGTTACCAACTCGGACGTTAGTGCGCCACGGGAATGAACTACAAAGGATAGTGTGCCGCGAACAAAAAAGGTTGAAAACCACTTATCTAAGGTCAGAAATAATTATTGGTATTAAGGATCGAGAAATTATGGTATCGACCTAGTCTAATAATAGTAATCCAAAGTACAGTACATCAAACCAGATTATGATTAATTCTGTATTAAATATTGTTATAGTTAGAATGAAAACATCTTGATATGGCATTGAATCATCAATTTTAATGATCATTGCAAGCCTCTTGTGAATTGTATCATATTGGTATACATGGGATATGTTTTTTTCTTATGTTTCTTAAGAAAGTGAATTTTTTAAGTAGGGTTTTCATCTAACACCTCTTCTGAATTGTCACTTTGATCGCTTGACGTTCCAAACAATTGAAAATTTCGATGGTTTAAAATTTATACCTTTAAATATCGCCAAAAGTAAACAATTCAATCGAATTGAACCAATAATGTTATAAAGAATGAGAAGCCCAAGCCCGTATTGCATATGAGATGAACGCTCTAGAGCCAGTACATGGAGGGAACGGAATAGTTTTGGGGAAATTTCCCTTTTTCTAGTTATTTTCCTAGGACTGACGAGCTATTTGAAATTCCTGAAACTAAATCATAGTGAAACATGCTTTTCTTCGTACACTCATTCTCGGATGAAAATAAAATTAGTGCTTTTCCTTGGTGCCTCCACTGGTATAGAAGCAACGTAATGACACTAATAATAACCCTGTAAAGTGGGAAATGTAGTGATGGGGTAATCATAGACTATGACTATTTAAATTATCCAGCGTCGTCAAGGGTAATTTTTCTCTATCTTCATAAAAAAAAAACAAAAAAAAACGCAATTTTCCTGTTTTCGTATACAGACATTGTCGATACTTTTCGATCTCAAAAATTCAGTTCTTGGAATTTTTCGTAGAAAAAGATGCTCTTTTTAGCAATTTTCGAAAAATAATTCAATATCCCAGAATTGTTTTAGAATATTGTTCATCCAGGACTCGAAAGCATTCTGAAGTTTTAAGAACATTCTAGCATACTCGAGGGAAACATCTATCATCACTAAATTACGAAACTGCTGTGTGATCTATAACTGGTAGACACTGTTGTAGTGCTTGAGACTCATTCTTGTGAATATTGCGAACTGAACAACGTGTGAGATGACCTTAAGAAATTCGAGAACGAGCTAGTACATCAAGGGCAGCAGAGTCGACGAAGCAGTATGAAGTACAGTAGTATTAATAGTGGTAATCAAAACATAATATCCTAGTGGCCATATTTCATGGGAAACCCAGGAAATACTTCTCAACCCACACTTACGGGTGGGTAAATCACATTAGTTAGTTTCAAATAAAAATAAACAGCTTGTTAATCTAAACCGTATATAAAATCTAATGTCTGTATGTTTCTTTCAACACAATACAAATCTACATGCTTGCATTGATTTCCACCACATTTTGCTTCCGTGTTTCTTGGGTCCCGGTGAAGGAGCGAGGGGTATTTTAACTCACCGGAAGTGAGTGCACCGCCATCTAATTAATAAAAACGGTAATTTCATTGTTTAAAACAATGAAATAAATACATTCTTTCTATTTTTAAGTTAAAGCAACAATCAGAAATAAATAAATAGAAATAAGAAATAAGTTGTATTTTTAAATTCAACTTATTGTTGCAAACCAAAAATATTTAGATTTAATGTTTTAAAGCAGATTAAATGTGATATCATTACACATTTAATGTTGTAAAAGTAGTAGTTGTAGTATTGACAGTAGTATTTGTTGTAGCATTAGTAGCAGTTGTAGTTGTAGTAGTAGTAGTAATTGTTGTTGTTGTTGTTGCTGCTGCTGTTCTAGTGGCAGTAGTATTAGTAGCTGTAGTAGTAGTACTTCTATTTGTGTTGCCAAAGTATTTCAGTCAGCCCGTACCAATGGGCAGGCAAATCAGCTAGTTACCAGTATAAATACATTACGCCAAGAATGGATAAGGTGACCATATTTTTTCCAGTGATTCCGGGGAGAATCGGGATAATTCCACTTCTTCCTTGTTGCAACAGTAAAGGCAATCTTTTTTTTTCCCCTCACCACTACAAGAAAGATTACTCTATTCTTAATACTATCTATCTATGAATTTAAAGTTTAGAAATGTCGATCAGAAAATTTCTAATGTGATTTTAGGAAAGAGAAATAATAAAAAGAGTACATTTCAAGGATTTAGCGAAAAAGTAGATATTAAAAAATCAGGACCCCTGAAAAGAGTACATTTGTAGCACTAGACAGAAGTTGTTTTCAAAACTTTCTTTCTGATTTAATTATTTAAAATGTATTTTTAAGTCCTCTAGACAACTTAGGCTTAGGCCGGATGGATGATGATGAGATGAATTGCTGGAATGAAGAAAGTGGGAGTACCCTGAGAAAACCCGCACACACGGTGTTTGTCCATCAAAAAGCCCACATAGCATGAGCAGGGATTGAACAGACGGCCACTAGCACCAGAGCTGAACGTTATGCCATTTAGCCACTGCGACTCGCTGTTTCTTTCTAAATGAAATAATACAATTTTTCGGAGGATATGCATTCTTCAAACCGGAGAGAAAACTGGGGAGGAAAATAGCCTGGGATAAATGCCTTAATCAGGGGAAATCCCCTGGTAACCAGCAGTGAATAGTCACCCTATATTTATATCTACTAGTTAACGATGCAAGTGTACGTGATACATTTATAAGGTTCTTGCAACTGAATAAATTTCTATATGTTAAAGAACTTTTCAGTACTTTTTGCCAATAACGCAACGAGTAAATTAATCATATTCACAAATGAACCAATTAATCATGAATAAGTTAGTGATTTCATAGTGATTTTCAATGTTTACAGCAGAATCAATTCTTTCTCAACAATGCTTAAATGAAAAGCTTGGTCTCATGTAGTGTGGACATTGTAATTAATCATAAAAATATAGAACACATATGTTTCAATTGTTTCATTATAGAACATTTTTCTTTTAATGTTACGTTTTCCAAGTATACATCTAAGTTTTATTTACTTTATTCCATTATTAAATGGCAACAGAACGATCTTTCTTTTTTTTAGCAGCAAAAGCAATTTAAATTAATAATATTACAAATAGATTAACTTCCATTGTTGCGACCAAATAAAAATCGTGTGCGAGGAAAACTCTACATGTTGATTTAATGTTAATCTGTTCAATTTGAAATGCTTTTGTTGCTAAAATAAAAATAAAAATTGCATTGTTCCCATTTATTAATGGAATAAATTAAATGAAACGTAGATGTAAACTTGAAAAACCTAAAGACTATAGTCAAAATGTTGTATAAAAAACATGTCTTCTATATTTTTATGATTAATTACAATTTTAATTACAGGAAATTTACAAAATTAATTACAAAAATTACAGAAAATTTACATCATTAGTCTATGTTCTAAAATATTTAATATTTTTGGAGGTAAGCAAAATGCTGGTTTCGTTACTAACAAATCTGATAACCTTAGAAAGAAATATGGTTTGCTTACGAATGCATGCATTGAAGGTTGTACTATTTTGTGTTTGTGCATAGCTGGGTTTGTTCTGTGAGCATTAAAAATCGTAAACAGCTATTCTGCCAGTCCTCGTATTAAGTGAGCCAATGATTTGGAAATGATACATAAATCCCTATTGTTTCTATTCGATGTGTTCAAGTGATGTATGAAGAATGTCCGGTGAGTGTTCCTGGATTACGTTGGTTCCTACTTGGCACAACCCACTGAATACTTCTATATGCCCAAGAATCTGTAGTTTTCCTCTCGTGTAGCTTGTTGTAATTAATGACGTGTGTTAAGAAAAACCCCATTAATTAAATGAAGGAAAACTTGGAGGAACAAGTTAGAACTTAGGAATAAACTTCTCTATTTGTGTCTCGAGCTAAAAGTCTTCGTAAGTACCATCGTCAATCTTACATTTAATTTACTGCAAGGAGAAGGCTTCTCTAAATGTTTATACTGAGTTTTCCTTTTTCTATTGTACCAACTCCTACTCATTGCAACAGTATACACTGAAACTCATGCATGGAAAGCAGTTTTGGAACGGAAGAGATGAACTGACATTTCCATTCCCCGAAGTTGTTCCCGTGATGGTGACGTCACCTTTCAGGCTGCCTTGTTTTCTTTTTGTTCGCTTGGTTCATTGCAAGCAAGAAGCATTGTTTTGATTACACTATAATCTCATCTGTAGGTCATTAATCCAGAGATTAGTGCTGGAGATGTAAAGGGGAGAAAACAAATCACCAGAAAAAGCGTGCCTCGAGCCTGCAGACAGTATAATATCGTGTATCAAGCCCCACAGTCTGTACGGACATCACATGTCCCATGTGAAAAGAACAGTGGAAAGAAAGAAGAAATGCATCTGTCTTGTCCCTGGACGAAAAAACAATAAGTTTTAAACTAATACCATATAATAGAAACCTACAAACAACCTGCTGAATTCTGATATCTTAATTTCTGTCAATGAAAGGAATTCCATAAAAAGACTACTCTTTCATATAAACGTATTGTGAGACTTTATAGTGGAACTTGAGGTGTCTTTACTGCTGATTATACCAAAATAAAATTAAGAGAGTGTAAATAACGGAAAGAGTTAGTTTGAGATATGTGATTTTATGTTCTTAACTTGTCGGGTACAAAAAAAGTAAACTTTAACATATAATACATGAGCAATTCCAGTACAGCGAAAATTTAATTAATTAATTTTTAAGCATTTGAATGCGGTACTATTTACTGTACCGCCCAAGTTTGGTACCCGTCCCGATTCATTGTTCGTCAGAACGCAGATCGTTCCGAATTTCACCGTGTAGAGTTGAAGGACAAATAATATTTCATATTTTTAATCGTAGTAGCTCGGACGCTGGAGAAACGAAGATTATATTCTATCGTGGTGGGTAAGCCGGAAGGCAAGAGACCATTGGTAAGACCGAGACAACGTTGGGAGGAAAATATTAGAAGGGATCTTCGAGAAATAGGTGTTTGTAATGAAAACTGGCTTGATCATGCTCACAAGAGAATCCTATGGAGAACCTTTGTTACTGCGGTGATGAACTTGCGAGTTCCGCAAACCATATAGTAAGTAAGTAGAGACATCAAACTACACTTATTATTATTACTATTTCTATACGACATACAAATAGGATTTTATTTTTTGTCTATTTCTTTACTTGTTGAGTATTATCACATGATTTTATAGCAAATTTATGTTAGCTGGTTCCTCCTTCTCCGCATGGAATTTAGTTCACAGTACAAAAGATTCAGTACAGGGTGACGCCCACACGTAGAATTGTTGGAAAGTATTCTATTTTTGAGTATTACTTCCCGATGCGTATTTGTAACTTTTATCCTAATTAAAAAATACAATTGTTTCCAGTGTTACTTATACGTTTATATGAATAAGAAAGTCATTTCGCTTTATTAAACAGTACAGGCTGAATTCAAGATCAATTTTACATTTTATCAAGACGCAAGGTAAACCGCCAACTTTTGTGGCTTAAGTATAAAATTTTCTTAAGATCACACTCTCGTAACCACCTTTCTTATCTACGGAGTGGAGGAGAATGTTTTGAAATGTGACTAAAAGATTTTCCTTAAATACAGTGTAATTAATAAGAAAAAGAGTCCCACTTATTTTAGCTTAATTGGTAGTATGCTTTGATTTCAGAAGATGTCCAGAATGGTCCTAAAAACTAATTTTAAAATTTAAATAGTCATTTTACGTTGAAATACCTCTGAACATCATAATACTAAATCAGAATGGCGTATATTTTAACTTTATTTTCGATGAGAAAGTGCGTTTATCAATAATTATTAAAAATCAACTGAAAATACTGTTTTTAATCAAACACTTTCGCTTTAGATAGGAAATGTGATCGTTCGAAATGAGATTCCGATGCTCTAAGAATGTAATTTATTACTAAAAATTGAAAAAGTAATTTGTCATCCTTTTAGACTTGTTCACAATGCAACATGAGTACTACTTAAGTCCTTTATTCATCATCTTTCACCACGATTGCTATCGAAAGACAAATTCCTACACGGAGAAAAATAGCCGCTAACCCTGCCGAGGTTAATGGACAATTTGATTGTGAGAACCAACTAATTGTTTATAACAACCCTTGTGAGACAAAAAGGTTAATTTTGCAAGGTCAACGGTAATCAATCGAATAAGGTTAATGGAAAATCGGTAGAGACAATGTAGTTTTTAGTTGTTAGTAACCTAGAAAGTAGGTTAGAAGAAGGTTAACCAAGCTATGAATGTTAATTTAATTTAAAACACACGGTTGTGTTCAACCGATTGTTTCCAAATAATAAACATAACCCTGCAGAATTTGTTTACTGCCAACACAATTGAAGGATTAACACAACCAATCAACGAACAGATCGAGTGAAATGCTGCCGTCATCTTGATTATCCGTGCTTCTGTGTGAACAGTGTTCCACCTAAAGTGTTCAATTGAGAAGGAATATTGGGAAGAAGATTCGGCACGGATTCCCGGTTCGAAGAAGAAGATTGGAAAGTAAAAGTAAGAAGAATGGAGAGGTAAAACATTTACTGAAAATGTGAGGAATACCCCAGTACTCAACAGTATTTAAAGGTAAGTGCTAAGTGTGAATATTTAATTGTATGGTCTGTTTCGTATAGGCCTCACTTGTGCATAAATTTTCTGTTAAGTTACAAAGACTTTTGCGCTTATTTAATTCCTTTGGAGAGAACGTAGACATTTTTTCATATGAAACCAACTATTTTTCAAGCAACTGTAAATACGTAACGGGATAGGTCTGTTGTGATAATCTAGCGAATGGGTTAAGGTAACATTTATTGTTAGTTAGAATAGCCCATTTGCTCGGTTAATGTGATGTGAGTAGATATCGGGTAAGGTAGTGGGGTACAGGTCCTTTGGGGTTAGTTTGACCTTCTCCATGTGTAGGTGACGTCAGGTGCCACGTAGTCGAGTGGTTGATGGTAGGTGGTGACGTCGGTAGGGGGTGATTCTACAAGGCTATGAGTGAAATGGGAAAAGGTATTACGCAATCGTTTCTGCAAGAAACACTGAATTCTAAGATATCAGCGATGATGACGTCACTTGACAGAGGTCATTGACTTGCGTTGTTGCCAGATGTTGAGTGCGATGTTTCCACATTGACGGGGAGGCAAGATAGGACTTGTTAGCTGACGTCATGAGGTCATTGACGGAGAGGCAAGATAGTACATGATCACAGCGTGGGTACAAGCGAGTACTTGATCATTGACGTCAGAAGGTCATTGACAGGATGCAGGATATTACTTGTTACTTGACGTCATGGCGTGGGTGAAAGTTTTTGATTATATATAGAGGGCAGTAGTGTAGTATGTATCATTATAAAGAGACGCGAGCTTCAGTTATGGGAGAGCAGCAGCAAGGTGTAGCACGTTCCGTTTACTCGGGAGTAGAAGATGTGGAGGAGTTGGATCGGACGTTGGAGTTATTGGATAGCAGTTTTGAGGAAGAAGATAAAGACCGAACAATTTATAGTATGTTAAAATCTAAAGTGAAGACTTCACCATCAGTATTGTCTTCCTTTTCATTTGTCAAAGAGGAAGATAAGGACAACGAGGATATTCAGGAAGTTTATTCTTCGTTAGTGCCAAAGAGAAAGACTATGAATGATGAAGATATTATTGTAGTTTATTCATCATTAGCTCCAAAGAAGATTACAAAGTCAAAGCAACGTGTATTAGAGGGAGTGGAATATCCTATCAAGAAGCGTTTGTGTTTTGAGAATGCTGGTGGAAAGCAATCATCATCATCTTCGATACTAGCAAGAGCAGCAGCAGCGGCAGGAATAGCTCCACCACTACTAGAACGAGCAACAGCAGCAGCAGTGAAACCATCACCGCCAACAGTAGTAGTGAAAAGTGTCAAGTGTGGATGCAAGAACAAGTGGGTGGATGAAAAGTGTATTCGTCTAGTCCTGCATCGGTGGAATCCTAAAAGTGCATCGATCTGTGAAGGGTGTTTTAATGAGGAAAACAACCAAACTGGGCATGTGTGTTTAGCATATATCAAGCCAAATGAACTAGTAAGTGGAGAAGAAATTGAAAAACATTTTCGTAAATGTGTGTGGAGGGTGATTCTAAGACCTTCAACAGAGAAAGAACTGTACGCTATCTACAAGCAACATCATCCTGAACTGACTAATGTTGATGATGATGAAACAATTATGCGAAATATGAAATATGGACTTTGGAAGGTGGTAAAAGTTCATATGCAAGGTGTTATTGATTTGTTGCACGACAAGGATCGCAAAGCAAAAGATCAAGTGTAAAAAGAACAAGTGAAAAAATGTCTGACTATTGTGTATTTTGTGGTGGTATTTTTGTTGTGGACTCGTGTGTTTTACAAACCTTTCGTACTTATTTAAAAGACAATCCAATTACTTGTAGTGCCTGCAAGTTAAAGATTCTTCATAATAACTGTATATATGTATGGAACACAGGCAAAGTACTTTCAAAACATTTGTTAAATCAAGTGAATCATCATGAAACGTTTGTGGAGTACTATGAAATTTTCAAACGACAGGGTCATGTAAGTATTTCCGTGAATACTTTTTTCAAATCATGTAGAGAATTAGTTCATAATAGTGAATTTATTGCTCAACTTATACCCGATGTGATTCATGAACAATTTTCAGTAGAAAAGTGTCAAAGCGTGTCTTCAGAACAGTACATTATTGATATGCAAGGATTTAAAATCTCTGCACATGAGTTTATTATGAGAGAATTTTGTATTGTAGCGTGTGATGCTAGTCTTTTATTCCACTGTTTAGTCAAACTTCCATGTGAGATTACAGAAGTAGGAGTAGGTTATCAAAAACAAGTACAATGGTTAACAGATAACTTTCACGATTTACAATGGGATACATCAAATGGATACAGCGTATCTCATCTCCGTAGAATCATTTTTCTGATGTGTTCAAGTGAAGCTACATTCGTTTTGTAAAGGACAAGAAAAAGTACAGTGGATTAAAAAACTATTTCACTTGCAAAGTGTGAATCATGTAAGTGAAAAGGAATGTCCTGCCCTGAAAACATTAAATGTAAACATTGGAATGTCAAAGTGTACTTTTCATGACCCTGTCGAGGTGAATGCATGTGCATTAAGAAACTGTTTGAAACTACAACACTGGATGAAACATGAGAAACCAAAAACTCTTGTAAATACCTTATCAGCCATGCAAATGTAAGAAGCATGTGCAACTTGTTTTTATAAAACACTATATTTACTCTTATCCAATAAAGAATAATATTCTATGAATTTGTTTTTTCATTTCAAATCAGGATAAATGATAATAGAACAAAGGTTTAAATTATATAATCATATTTATTTTTCTTTAAAATGAAGAAGAGTAGTATACAATTCTATTTACAACGTAGTTTATTTTTTTGTTTTATGATTTGTTTCACATATTTTAGTACAATTTGATCATTTTTTCTCAAACGAACAGTATTGAATTTTGGTATGATATTAACCCCCCTTACAGTAAAGTAAATAAAGACGATACAAAATAATCCACAAAGGGTGGATGTATTATCTTGAATCTGAATTTTGTTATATTGATACAACTTACAATTTCGTTTTAAGAACGTTATAATTTGCTTAGGAGGTGGTCTTGCAAAGGTATCAAAATAAAATCCCCTTGCATTTTCATTAATATAAATTACAGTCCAATGACTTCCTCCACTTGAGGAAGAACTTAAATTAACAATAAGTGCTGCTGGAAACTGTACACGAACAGGTAATGTATTAATGGCATAAATACCAGTCAGTATACTTGCAGATAAACAATCACGTAAAATCACTTTCATCAGCTGGTCCGTCCACATTGTTTGTTATAGGACTTGGAATATATACACACTTATTTTGATTTAACACGATAAACCAAGTTCATAAAATTTAATATAATTTGCATAAGTCCATCCTTCTTTCACTGCACAACGGAAATAGGAGAATCGATGTAAATAATGAACACACTGTCTTGAGGGATATGCCAATTGAGAAAAGTGAGGACACTTTAATTCTTCTTCTAGGTTGATTACACTTTTACCAAGGATAGATTCGAGAAAAAATTGTCTTGTTTTCCCAAAAGTGTACACTACACTACTGTGTTGAGTATATTTGGTAATCGCACTTTTAACTTCACTATAATGAGTATCACCGTCGTTCCAGTGGAGACCGTAGAGATGTTGAGACAGGTAATCGTTATGTAATCGCAAGGCTGTTGTCAACTGGGAGTAGGGGAAAGGAGGTTTAAAGATCCAACTTTGTGAACAATCCAAGTCAGGATTGATAATAACAAGTTCTTTCAAGACTATCCTTTCGTGTTCGTCCTCGTCATTTTCACCACGTGTGAGAGCAGAGAAGTGTACTACAACTCGCATCGTGACTGAATGAGATTGAAATTAAAATGTTCCATCGGTATATACGTTTCTGTTTTTATCAATTTCTATAATCGAATCAAACTGAGCATACACAATACATGATACAGACTGTTCTAGTGCTTGACTAAAGGATATTTTTATATTCACAGGAGAGTCTCTTACAACATCCCAAGTACAATCATCAATACTCTCTGTAGGAGACAGAATAAATGGGAAAATGGTATAACCATGTGCAAAATCATGAGAAGTAATTGTATGTGCAGTATTTTGATGAAAGATCCCAGTACCAGAAAACAGGGTGAAATAACTTTGAGTGAATAATGCTCTTACAAAATCAGGGGTTAATGGGGTGGGTGGATAAAATTTAGAGCCTACCTGAACCTGCAATTTGTTGAGATTGAAATGTTCAAAATGGAGAGGGTTCAGGTGATATTTACCATTCATTGCTGTATTTGCTACGAATCCAATGACAAGGTTTTTCGGTACACTACCCAAAAATAAATTCTTGTTTCCACTCTAGTGAGTGGTAATTTCGCAGTATTTTTTTCCATGTAAGAATTTAAATGAAGAGACAAATCAGCAGAAATAGTAAGACGACGTGCATATAATACAACTTCTTCTAACACAACTTTAAAGTTTGAATTGTCAGCACCCATTAAGCAAAATGAATCTTTATTACGAAACAGTTTTATACGCAAACTTACTTTATTTGGGAGTATACGATCTAAGTTAGCAATATCTGTAAAGAGACGTCCAAACATTTCGAAAGGAGCACTACCACTAGCAATTTGCATCCTTTTATGAAAACCACCATTATTTTCATCAAGTGTATTAAATTGTCCAGCAGTATCTTTATGCCACAACGCACATGTGAGATGAGTTTTCGAAGCATCTTCAGAGTAATTAAGTATTGATTCTAAGTAAGCTCGAATAGCATATGACCCAGAAGCGGAAGAAATTAATTTATCATTTAAATATACATTGACTTGACTAAACATAGAATGAAGGAAGTTATTTACTGGTGCTACAACATCAGCTTGCACTGCAGGTTGATCGCGCTTGATATACTTGTAAGTTATCACCATTAGCTTTTGTTATTTTACAACGTACATACAAGTACAAGTATGCAGGATGATATATTCTCCAACATCCCCCGGAATGACAAATTCAATGGGACCCTCTGAAGTAAGTGTAGAAACAGGACGATAATCTTGCATACGAGAAGACTCAATAGCAGTTTGAGTCATGGGGACGGTTTGCAAATCAAATTCATTGGTACAACACTCTTTACTTGATGGTGAAAGGAAAGACATTTTATCACCTAACTAAAAATATCCCGTTCGTGATACCACTTTTTCTTCTTTTTTCTTTTCTTAATCACTGGTGGTCCAATACGTTTTCGAAGAGCTTTGCGTTTACGCCGCCGTTCTCTACCACTACCACGAAGCAACTGACTCATTTTGTTTTCTGCTTTTGTTCTTAATGATGAACCTGCCTCTCGAACTCTACCTTTTACGGATTCTTTAAATGGACGATTTTCTAGTACATCCCCAGCAACTTGCATTCCTGTTTGTAAAGCTTGTCGACCTACGGCTTTAGCTCCTTGTTTAATAAGTGGCATAGCAAATCGAAAGAGCCCACGCAATAATCCTCCTAATCCATGCCCACGCTGATAAACTGGACCAGCAAAATAAGGTATGCCTCTACCATGAAGCGGAACTTTCATGTTGAGGAGTATCGTTGAAAGTGAAGTGTTATGGTCAATGTCCCGGATGCGAATGAGATATTTCGCCCTGCATGGTCCTTTATTAGTATCTCAATTGTGTCAAAGGAAAGTTTACTTAAAGGAAAATAATGTATATTCTCAAATGTTATTGTTTGCACCTTTCCGTGATTACTATCAGTCATGGCTACAATACGTAGTAAGGGTGCTTTTGTATCACCTACAAATTGTGGTTGTATAAGGTCGCTGTATACAAATAATTGATGGAGATAGCCAATGTTAATGTAAGGTTGTTTATGTGATTGTTTTGATTTTAAAATATTAATAC
>JAGDQP010020713.1:21841-32832 GCA_022664845.1 Lepisma saccharinum | reverse complement strand
ATGAAAAATCGTTAGGATTTTTATCCAGAGTCTCTAAAAACAGCGCTAAGATTTGTTAAGGATTTTGTAAAAGTGAATTCTGCAAACCAAGATCACCATAACCCGAAACATTTTTATTTAAAAAAAATGCAATGTGCGCCAGATGTAGTCAAGATTTTAAAATAAAATAAATATAAAAAATCAAGTAAATATAAAAAACCACTTGCTTCTCAAGATCATACAAAACTTGCAGAAAATTAATCAGTTATCAAAGATCTAAACAATCTTAAGTCGATTTATAAAATGTAAAATGGCTCTTATATGGTATAAACTTCTACACGCGTAATCCCAAATTCATGACTCACTTTGTATAAATATCGTTAATAGCACGTTAAAGGCGGATACAAATTTTCTTTAATCACGTGTTTTATTATATCTGAATTCCGAGCTACCTAGAGCCAGCCGGGTGACCGCGCGGTCTACGGCAGTAGGCCATCGGCTCGAAGATCCCGGGTTCAAACCCCGGCATGGTTGTGGATTTTAACAGCTAAAGGCGAATTGTGACGGGCCTCAGTCCGAAGTTACTAGACTGGCCTATATAAAAGTAAAGTTTACCAAAGTTTTCATCATAGCTACCTAGACCTTAAGTGTTATAAAATGATTCTGTTTTTATATTATAGTGCAGTTTAGTTTTCGATTTGTAGGGTGAATGGTTGGGATTTCCCCCTCTCTGGAAATATCATCCTTAGCTCTGCGTTCCGAAATCTGTCCCTAGACAAAGGCGTCAAATACAGCATAGTAACGTGTTTGAAATATTCTTTCCCTTCTCTATAAATTGCATAATTCGATCACTGGAGTGTAGTTTTTTTAAAAAAGTACACTTTAAAATTCTTTCTCACACTTATTTTTCCACACTCACATGCACACACACACCGACTGCTGATCGCGGGGTCCCGAGTTCAATTCTCGGCTCTGCCAAGTGATTTTTTTCCAAAGCAAAAGGGTCTGGAACGATGCCCATAAAGCATCGTGATTCACTGTGAATAAAAGACAGAGGCGATCACAGTTGAGAGCTTCGATTATCCCCTCCCAACACGTCTGGTCAGCGTGGGAGCAGTAGATAAACTCTTTCCTACGGGAAAGGCCTCATCCAGTAGTGAATTCAATATGGCTGTGAATTATATAAAGCAGTGAGCTAAAGCAAGAGGTAAAAGCGTACGGTAAAGGTACAATAAAGGTAATTGTGTGTGTTTTGCCCGAGGGCAGGTGCTGACCCGAAAGTCTCTGGGCAGGGTAAACTGATGGCGGTTGTCATTGTCTTCAATCGGGTAGAGAGGACGTCCCAAGGATGGGACCTACAGTTTAACGGATACTCCAAACACTCATTCTGCCAGACTCCCCTTGCTGTGGGAGTGTCACCTCCCAAGATGCTACATGAAAAGGGGTGTATGGTAAGTGATAGGCTGAAATGTATGCGCAATCTGGATGGTTTGGTAGCAATGTATAGTGATATAACGTGAATAGTAGTGAGAGAGGTGGTTGAATGTAGGTAGTGCGTGTTGGATATGTTCCGTGGTTCTGAATAATATCGTGAAGTAGTAGATGATTGTTTTCATATCGTTGGCTTATGTATTTCAGACGTAACGTTTGTAGGTGGAGTATCAGGTGAGGAAAGGTGATGCGTTCTTAAAGTTCGTTTGTCGGACTGGGTAGTTTGATGCGATGGGCGAGTCTGAGAGCATGTCGTTGTAGTATTTGGGGCTTTTGATATATTTTGGGGTTAGCTTAAGTTTTGAAACCGTAAGTCAATACAGGTCTAAGGAATGCTTTGTATATATTTATGACGGTTGACGGTTTTAGTTTCCAGCTTGTGCTAGTAAGGCTTTTTACAAGATTTAATCGGTTGGTAGATTTAGTGATGATCTTTTGTAGATGAGGTCGCCATGTTAGATGATGGTCGAAAATGAAGCCAAAGTATGTGACTTGATGAGAGGGACGGAAAGGTTCGTGAAGTACTTGAATGTTAAGTAGTTGTGGATTTCTTCGAACTTGAGATCGTCTCTTTGGAGGAATGAAAACGATAGCCTGCGCCTTGCTTGAATTGATGGTGGGTCCCCACTTAGTGCACCATGATGCGAAACTCTTAACGGCTTCGTTAAGTGTGCGATTAATGTGCTGTATGGAGTTGCTAAGGTCTAAGAAGCTAATATCATCGGCGTATTGAAATGTGTGGATGTTGGGTGGTAGAGGTGGGAGATCAGCTACAAAGAGAAGGTATGACAGATGTGAAAGGGATGATCCTTGCGGAACTCCGCAATGAAGGAAGATTGGATGAGATAGTGTGTTGTCGATGGTGATATAGGCCAGACAGTCGCTAAGGAAATTGAATACGAATCTAAGGTCGGGAGACGGAAAGCTTGAAGCTTGTAGATTAATGCCTGATGCCAGACTCTGTCGAAAGCTTTTTCGAGGTCAAATAACACTAGACAGGAGTTCTTGAAAGTATTGTAGTGGTTGGTTATCATATTGGTGAGGCGAAGGAGTTGATCGTTAATGCTGAATGAGAGGCGGAAGCCAGCTTGATGAATAGGTAGTAGATCAGATCGGGGGAGGTGGAGATTTAACCCTTGTACTAGGATTTTTACAAGGGTTTTGCTGAAAGTAGAGGTTAATTGGATTGGACGATATAAGGATACAGTATTGGGTGGTTTCTTAGGTTTAAGGAACATAAGTGTTTTAGAGGTTTTCCAGGGAAGTGGGATATAGCCAGTGCGAAGGATGAAGGTATGGTGCTTCCTTTAGGTGACGGCATGTGATTTGATCGATTTGTGGTGCAGAGTTACGTTTATGTGTGGTGGTATGCATGATTTCTTCGGAAGTGATTGGTGCAGTAAGTGGGTGATCGGGGAGTGGACGATCCTTGTTTGGCTGTAGGTGAGGTGAGGTCAATATGGTCTGCTGGATGTCGTCTAAGCGGATTGATGGGAGTGTGTGGTGTGCAAATATCTTGAAGATCATCAGCAAATGCATTGGCTTTCTCTTGATCAGAATTTCAAGCTTGATTTCCTTGCAGTAATTTGTATGTAGTTTTACTATATTTACCAGTGAGAGCATTGAAACGTTTCCAGTACTTTGTTGGATGCGAAGTGTCTGCTAATGAGTTGCATGCTTTTGTCCATTATCTGAATTTATAGGCTTTGATATAGTTATGCACTGTTCGTTGGTACTTTCGGTGAAGCCGAAGTAATTCTGTTACCGACACGTTGATAGTCTTTAAACAGTGAACGTGATTTTGTTATTAATGGTAGATAGTGAGGTGGAAGTTTTGGACGGTATGGATGAATTGTGCTTGTTGGTATGTATTTTGTGGTAGCTTGTGAAAATACTTGATGGATGTCTTCTAGTGTGGAGTATAGATCAGTTTCGGTTGATGGAGGTGGGATGTGTGAAGTATGAGATTGGATGAAATCTCTTTAGTCCTCCTAGTTGGCTTGGTCAAAACGAAAAACTGTTCGAGGGGGTGGATAATTTGTGTGTTCGGCGTGTTGATGTGTTTGTACGATAAGTTTTAAGGCGCATGATCACTTCCAAGTAGGTCTAATACAGGTACGTCAATAGTGCTACAATTTCTTACTGTGGTGGATGTGATGACGATATCCGGGGTTGTGTTGCTGATAGGTCGGGTGATTTTGGAATATGATAGATGGTGCCTGTTGTTTGAAGTTCAATGAAATAAGGAAAGTTAGCTTTCTCTTGAGCTAGCGGCTATGAATATTGACGTCCGCCATAATTATGTAATGGCGAAAATTGTTTGATATGTATGCGAAAAATGATGTGGGTATAGTATGGCCTAGTCGTATATAGATAGTTGCAATAGTGATTCGTATGGATTTATAGTAGATGGTAGTTATGAGATGTTCCGAGAGGTTGGGGATATTTGTAGTATGTTGTCGATGTGCTATAGATGGGGGACAGCCGATTGCTACTCCACCGTTAGCTCTGAGTGTTGGCTGGTTGTTATTGTTTCGCAATAAGGTGTAGCCGGAGACTTTGCATGTGAGTTTAGGAGTGAGATATGATTCGTTGAGAATGAAGGTGATGATCTTTTCTTCTAATAGGAGTTGTGTGAAGAGCGGTTTGTTTTGTTTCAGCAAGCGAATATTGAGATATAAGAATGTTAAGTCCATGAGCAATATTGATATGGCTAGTGATGAAATTGTGATGAACATATACTGCGGTTTGCAAAGCATTAGCGAGAAAATGAGCATATGGGCCTGAATACGTAGCGTTGAAGTTTACGTGTAAGATGGTTCTCGCTGCATGATGGATTTGTTGTAAGATGTGATGACGTTAAAAGTAAGAAATTGCTGAGTTGTTATCGGTTGGTACACAGAAGTTGCTGGTGATGAAACTTCAGTTTGAGTTTCTGCGGTACGAATTGGTATAATAAGTTCCGGTTTTGTAGGTTCATGTGCACGTCTAGCTTTGCATTTATAACTAAAAGTGGGATGAGCTTCAACACAGGTTGTACATTTTGGAGGCTGCTGTAGGTTCGGACAGGATTTTGTATGATGTAGTCCAGAGCAGAAACCGCATTTAGAATCATTATTGCATTTTGAAGTTGGATGAGAGTTGTATACTTGACATTTTTTTCAGCGGATTGGTAGTGGAGGTGGTGAATGCGATGGTTCGACCCGATTACGTCTTTTGTAGATGTATGCCCCATTAGCTAGCAAGTCATCAATTGTTTCATGATGCTTAGTGAGTACTCGAATCATGTATGTAGCTTCGCCTGTTCTAGATTTGATTCGGAGACTTTTGATGTTAGTATGTCCTACTTGTTTGAGTTCAGTTTCAGTTTCGGTATCTGTCACAGTAGGTTCTACTATTCGGAAAACTACAGAGAGTGTCGGTTGTTTGCGTGGTGGTGGAGGTTGCTTGAATGGTTTGTTGATGAGGCGAGTGAGATATGCTGTTTTTCCAAAGATTTCGAGACTATGGCGGTTACGGATTTTGTTGGCAAGATGTTGATCATGAGACTTTATGATTATGCCATTTCGGGTCGGAATGATGAATGTGACGATATCTCGTGGAAGATATTTCGTGATTTGTTTCCGCAACAGCTTTGTATTTCTGAACTTTTCATCAAAATTAGTAAGTAGAAATGAGTGTTCAAGGTCTGGAAAGTCTTCTTCACTATTGATGTCCATAGCATGCTCATGATCTGATTCGGAGTCACTTATGGTATAAGATTTCTTTGCCGGAGGTGAGTTTTGATTGCTTGGATGAGGTGATCTTGACCGTGAGCGAACAGGTGACTCATCTTGAAGACATTTAGGATGACCCGCTGCTTTGCTGAGTGTAATGTACTGTGGAGGTCCTGGCACTGTCGTTGGTAGTCGATGCAGGTAGCGTTGTTCCAGATGTTGGTTAGACATGATCGTGATGAAAGCTAGTAATCCAACCAGTAAGAAGATCATATGAAGATTGATATGAAGGGAGTCCTGAATGATATCTGATGTTGTGTCAATGTGATAATGAGAAGATGATCAGTCTTTGTGCAATGACTGCTTCTTTAGGGTAACTCGTACCCTTCGACACTGACAAACCGTCTAACCCAAAGTGGCAATTCACGTACTTTTCTCGCTCGTTCGTATGTTTCACGAGGTAATCGTTAGTAACGCTGACCAACCACAGTTAGAGTTAGGTTAAGTTATGATCATTAAGTTTCCAACTTCTCTTATACAGTATGAAAGTATACTAAATAAATGCTGTAGCTGCTATTTTTTCTAGAAAAGATCATTCAAACATGTCTCTGATTAATTTGTGCTTAATACAGGTATAATATTTTACTAATGGTAATTTTAATAGCATTTAAGCATACAAAATAATAATTAAAAGAAATATCTAATCTTTTTAAATTGCTTACCTATGTATCAATTTTAATTGTACACCATCTAGCGAGCATTTTACAAGCTTCATTCAGCTTTACTATATTTTGCTTTTATATGAATAAAATCTTTTCACAGAAATTTGTGTGGTAATCTACAGAAGCCTGAAGCATCTAATTTGTTTCGTAATTGGATTAGTCTTGGTTTCATAGTGAAGATAACAAAATTAGAGTGTAAGGGGAGAGGGGTCACTTGATGCCGTTTGAGGCACCTTTGGCTTAAATGTTGGAACCAGATTTGGTTACTTGTATGTAACTAGATTTGGTTACTTTTTATTCTCTTTTATGACCCTTATTTTTAATTGTAAAATAAGTAGTTTTATTTTGTAAAAGAATATGAGCCCTTTTTTCCAACCACTATTTAAGACATCATAAAAGGCTATGATTCCCCTCTTTCGCACCCCTACCTCGAACTAACCCATTGAATATAGCATACCATCGTGGGGCCCCTAATATGGCGTATTGAATTTTGTAAAAGAGCACGAGCTGTTTTTGCGATATGGGAGGCTAAATTGCCAAAATTTCGTCGGATCATTACCAAACTTTGGATTTAGATAAATTATGATCAGAAATGACAAGGGGATTGTAAGGGGAGGTTTTTCGATTCATTCTTTGCTATGTTTTGAAACGTTTTCGAGATATCGGGCCACATTGCCAAAATTTTATCGGATCATCACCAAACTTTGGATTTAGGTAGATTAAGAGTTTATAAAAGGGAGGTTTTTCGATTTATTTTTGCAATATTTTGAGCCGTTTTCGAGATATTGCGGTTAATGGTTCCTAATTACCAAAAGTTTGTCAGAACTTGACCAAACTTGGAATTAGGTAGATTATGATGAAAGACGACAATGGGTTTTTAAGAGGAGATTATTCGATTTATTTTTCCGATATTTAGATAGGTTTTCGAGATATTGGGGCTTATTACCAAACTTTCGTCTGATCATCACCAAACTTTGGATTTAGGTAGATTATGATGAGAAACGACAAGGGATTGGGAGATATATAGGGCTAATGGTTTCTAATTGCCAAAATTTGTTAGAACTTGACCAAACTTTGAATTTAGATAAATTACGGTAAGAAACAATAAGGGGGTTGTGGAGGAAAATTTTTCGAGTTACTTTTGTGATATGTGAGGCCTAATGGTTCCTAATTGCCAAAATTTTGGCCCCACCTGAACTCGTTTTGGATTAAATTAATTACATAAAAGACTACGAGCCGTTTTATAGAACCCTAATGGCTGTGCTTGAGCTAGCCTATAGAACATACAATAGGAGGTCGTAGTAGACTATTTCCCCCAGCCGCCGTGGTATATTTGCTAAAGAACATGAACCATTTCATAAAAGACTACGAGCTCGATTTAAGCTAACACAGCACAGAGACTTCGGTGTTTTCGCACAAAATGTAAATACGCAAGCTCGGAAAATGGTGTTTTGTCATTGGGAAGGGACAAAATATATTTTTTTTTAAAAAGTGACATTGCTTAAGTAAAGAGCGCGTATTTTGCGAAAAGAGACATTAGAAGATAATTTTCGAGGTGTCAATCCATATTGGGGAGAGCTTGCTTGGGAAGAAACTTGCACAAGTGCCTGTATTTCACGCTTTGCGACCACATGGAGTACTCGTAGTAAATTTAAGAAGAAAATAACGAAATTAACATACTCCCTCTCGACTACTTCGAAATACCTTCAGCATAATTTAGCCTGTGAATTGTAACATGGTAGAAAGACAAGCAGTGTTTTTAAATAAAACGAAAGCTAGAAAGGACTGAAGGCTACTTGAAAATTAATCTTTTGTCCCTTCCCAATCTTTTGTCCCTTTTCAAAATATTTTGTCCCTTCCCAATGACAAAACATCATTTTACGAGCTGGCGTATTCACATTTTGTCACTTTTTCACCCTATAAATTCTTAGGACATTCCCCAACTAATTATTTTTACAATATATTACAGTTAAAAGACTATTTCATAGCTAAATATAATCCTCCTAAAAACACGGGTCAAAAGACGTCTCACACGCGTTTAGCCAATCAAAGTAACAAACATCTAATATTAGGGTGAATTCTAATTAAAACAAAATTTACCCATGCAAATGGAAAACGTCTCACACACCATTATTTTGTTGGTTGTAACAAATTCCATATTTTGTACAAACACTACAAAATTCGAATATTTTTTTTTAGTCACTATATGCATTCAATGTAATTTATTCACTACAACCACCAATAATGTGTCCTGGCACCAAACAACTTTGGTTACAATGGAAGCCCTGTGTAATTTTGGATATATTTAACTTTCTCAATTCGAACTACAATACTATGAAAGCGAAAGGAGTTTCTCAATTCTAAAACCAAAAAGGCAAAATTTGAACAACCAATATTGGGGCATACTCCGAGAAAACTAAAGAAAAATATAGTCCATCCATAACTACTGGTTATTAAAGTGCAATTCGAGGAAATATCGTGGAATTACACATTTTAATACCTCCTCCAACACTACATCGCGACATGCGCATTGAGTTTTTCATTTTTTTATATAATTCGAGAGGCTAATTTATACTGAACGTGTACTTGTCGTCAAAGAACGTGTAATAGAGGGTGTGTAATTAACGAAAAAATACAAGTCTTGCATGTGAATATAATAATTATTACAATTAGCTCGCTTTCCTGCAGCCTAGTGTATGCAATAATAGACGCATTCAAGAATTTGTGTATTTGGCATGAGAAGAGTCTAGTTACAGTGGAAGCCTTGTGTAATTTCAATTTTAAATTCCCATATTGTAGAATTACAATAATAGTATCTTAAGGGCATACTTCATTCTCTATATTTTAGCGAGGACGTACCGCAGCAAATACAATTTCAATTTTGAATTTCGTATTAGACCTATATAAACACGCAATTTTTCTGTTTTATAGTTTTGGGAAGTGGTAGTAGGTAGAGAGAATCAAATTTTACATTCTGCATTACCGACTCGAATTTGTGAGTTTCTTAATTCAAACCGCCATATTTGCGAAACAATGTCACATTCTGCATCACCAACACAAATAATATATAATACGAGTTTTATAGTTCTAGTATTGAAAGAAATGCCATATTTTGGTAGTGCAATGTTAGTGCAAGCAATATTCACCCAATATTATTTTTATTAAGACATACCAAACAAACGAAATATTTGTCGAGAGAAAAAGTATAGTATATTTATAACTACTAAATTATAAGGGCAGGTTATTAAAGTACAATTTAAGGAAGTGTGTGGAATTTCACATTTAATACCTTCGACAACACCACGGTGGTTTGTAATTTTCAATATAAAATAGCGCAGAGAGGCTGTACCGACCGTGTACTTGTCATCAAAGAACGAAGAAATTATTATTTATTGTGTGTAATTGCTTACATAAATTCTGCGAGTCTTTTGAATAAAGTAATTATTACAATTACCCGGCTTTTTTACAACATGGCTAATATATAAAAAAGTTAGACGCATTTATGGTTTTGTGAATTTGGCTAGAGAGGAGTGCACACTAAGGTGGAAGCAAACATTACCAAGACAATTTGCGAGTTTCTCAATTTGAACTCCCATATTATGGAAGCATTACCAACCCAAATAATATATCTGGTGTAGTAAAAAGTAATCAATTATTTTTGCATGACATTGAAGGCTTGACTTACCATAGTTAGAATGAACCGATTTAGGTCACATATGCGCCGTTTTGTTCGATAATGTGTTGCCATTTGGAAGGTAATATCATGATGCCTCTCTCATAGAAGCCCTTGTCCATATTGCAAAAAATTGAGACAGTCGATTTTCACAAGCCTCTCTTGAAGCGAATTTTTCACCAACAAACGTGTTCGCCATGGTCAGGAACAGATGGTAATCACTCGGTGCCAGGTCCGCACTATAAGGTGGATGCATAAGAACCCCCCAACCAAGCTCCCGGAGCTTCTGGCGAGTCACTATCGATGTGTGTGGCCTGGCGTTGTCCTGGTGGAACACAATGCCTCTCCTATTGGCCAAAGCTGGGCGCTTCTGGGCGATTGCTGCCTTCAGACGGTCCAATTGTTGACAGTATAGTTCCGAGTTAAGGGTTTGGCCGTAGGGGAGCAGCTCATAGTAGATAATTCCCTGCCAATCCCACCAAACATACAGCAAAACCTTCCTGGCCGTCAATCCTGGCTTGGGCACCGTTTGCGCCGGCGCACCGCGCTTCGACCACGACCGTTTTCGCCTCACATTGTCGTAAGTGATCCACTTTTCATCACCAGTCACCAACCGCTTCAGAAATGGGTCGCTTTTGTTGCGATTCAGCAGCGATTCGCACATGGAAATTCGGTTCATGAGTTTTATTTTGCGTTAACTCGTGTGGCACCCATACATCAAGCTTCTTTGTGTATCCAGCCTTATGCAAATGGTTCCACACGGTTTTTTGTGCAATGTTTAGCTCTTGGGCAATCGAAACAGTGCTTACATGACGGTCGGGCGCGACAATGTCTATGATTTTATCGACATTTTCGACACTTGGCCTTCCAGTGCGTGGTACATCTTTGACGTCAAAATTACCGGAACGGAATCGACGAAACCAAAATTGCGCGTGATTGGCTGTTACAGTATCAGGACCATAAACACTATTCACATTTGCAGCCGCCTGGCTTGCGTTTTCGCCTTTATCGAAGAAAAACTGTAAAATATAGCGTATTTTCTCTTTGCTAGTGTCCATTTTGACGCGCGCTCACACAACACTGAGTCAACTCATCACAACTATCTGAACAGTGTTTGTAGTACGCAATCTCATCGTTTGAATGCCATCTCGTTGAACCCGATCGGACTTATACAACGCGAGATACAGATCACTGAAGCCATCTATTGGCAAAATAATGGAATACTTTTTACTACACCAGATATAATTTGCAAGTTTCATAGTTTTGGGGTCAAAAGAGCAAAATTTAAACCGCTCTATTTTTTAAAGGATAGGTGGTAGAGAGAAGAAAATGTCACACTTATCATTACCAACCGAAATTTACGAGTTTCTCAATTCTGCGTCTTAAATTCAAGAATTCAAAAACATCAAT
>JAGDQP010020713.1:3449-21831 GCA_022664845.1 Lepisma saccharinum | reverse complement strand
ACCGACTCAAATAACATATAATCTCCAAGTTTCTCAATTCTGCGTCTAAAATGTCAAAATTCAATAAATTCGAACCGTTATATTATGGAAAGGGTAGGTGGTAGAGAAATACAAATTTCATTCTATGCGTCACCAACCCAAATAACATATACCCTGCGAGTTTCTCAATTCTTGGTCTAAAATTAGAAAATTCGAAATATTCAAACCGCCATGTCTTGCAAGCGACAAAATTGAGAAAGAAGTTGTTTTCAAATTCAGCATCACCGTGAACAAGATAACAAGACAGGTTTTCATAGTTCTGTCGCTAAAACAGTAAAATTCGATAAAATTCGACCCGACTTATCTTGGAAGCGATAATAGGCAAAAAGAAACAAATTTCAAATTCAGCATTACTGTGAACAAAATAACACAATTTCAGGTTTTAACAGTTCTGCCGCCAACAGAGCAAAATTCGATAAAATTCGAACCGACATATCTTGGAAGCGACAATAGAGACAAAGAAGCAAATTTCCCATTCGGCATTACCGATCCTAATAACATAATTTGTGAGTTCACAATTCTGCGTCGAAAAATTCGAAAATTCGACAAAATTCAAACCGCCATATCTTGGAAGCAGCAATGGCTAGAAAGAAGTTGTTTTCAAACTCAGCATCACGTGAAAAAATAGCATAATTTGAGGTTTTCATAGTTCTGGCGCCAAAAGAGCGGAACTCGACAAAATTCGAACCGCCATATCTCGAAAACAGCGATAAGTAGAAACAAGCAGTTTTATGTTTTACATTCCCGTTACCAAAATACACTGCATTATAAGTTTCATTATTCTATGACCATGAGGTGCGAAGTAAGCAAACTGGCTTTAGATTTGATTTTTGACCTCGAGGTCACCACTTTTTTCACATGTAGTATTAAACGCCCTAAAAAAAAGTAAAATACAGAATTTCAATATGTCTAGCCGTTTTCAAGATATACAGGGTTAAATGTTTGATCTTTAAGCTCGAGTTTACCAGTTTTTTCTCGCAA
Source organism: Lepisma saccharinum (assembly GCA_022664845.1). Classification (NCBI taxonomy): domain Eukaryota; kingdom Metazoa; phylum Arthropoda; class Insecta; order Zygentoma; family Lepismatidae; genus Lepisma; species Lepisma saccharinum. The sequence goes on along the minus strand of JAGDQP010020713.1, from coordinate 20,811 downwards.
ATACTGTTTAACTGTCTCATACCAAATGTGAAAACAGAATCTCAATATGTCTAGCCGTTTACGAGATATACACTGTTAAAATATTTTAACTTTGCCTACGGTCTGGTATAGAAATTGACTTCTGATTTTTGTTATAACCGCTGCTATGTAAAAGAGCTTCCTAGTCTTCTATTCCATGTTCTTTGGGTTAGGTTAACTAACATATATTCCTGTGTATTTATGTAATTTCTGCCATCGTGCACTGTTGTAATCTCTAGGTGGGAGGTGGAAATAAGGGTTGTAAAAGGAGCATCGTAAATAGCCTAGAGCTGTGCTGTGTAGGGGATGAAAAGAGCTTCGTATTGTGCACTCATGTACCACCATATATTCCTGTGTTTTTATGTAATCTCTAGACGTGGGCGAAAACACTGTTTCCTCTGTGCTGTGTTAGCTTAAATCGAGCTCGTAGTCTTTTATGAAATCGTTCATGTTCTTTAGCAAATATACCACGGCTGCTAGGGGAAATAGTCTACTACGACCTCATATTGCATGTTCTATAGGCTAGCTCAAGCACAGCCATTAGGGTTCTATAAAACGGCTCGTAGTCTTTTATGTAATTAATTTAATCCAAAACGAGTTCAGGTGGGGCCAAAATTTTGGCAATTAGGAACCATTAGGCCCCACATATCACAAAAATAACTCGAAAAATTTCCCTCGACAACCCCCTTATTGGTTCTTATCGTAATGTATCTAAATTCAAAGTTTGGTCAAGTTCTAACAAATTTTGGGAATTAGGAAATATTAGGTCCATATCTCGAAAACCTATCTAAACATCGGAAAATAAATCGAAAAATCTCCCCTTCCCCATGCCTTGTCGTTTCTCATCATAATCTACGTAAATCAAAGTTTGGTGATGATCCGATAAAATTTTGGCAATTTGGTCCAATATCTCAAAAAACAGCACATAATATCGCAGAAATAAATAAAAAAATATGCACTTACAAATCCCTTGTCGTTTCTAATCATAATCTACCTAAATCTAAAGTTTGGTGATAATCTGATAAACTTTTGACAATTTGGCACAAAATATTGCAAAAATAAATCGAAAAATCTCCCCTTACCAATCCCTTGTCGTTTCTCATCATAATCTATCTAAATCTAAAGTTTGGTGATAATCCGACGAAATTTTGGCAATTATTCCCAATATTTCGAGAACGGCTCATTACATCGCAAAAGTAAATCGAAAGTCTCCCGTTATAAACCTGTTGCCTTTTTTCATCATAATCTATCAAGAATAAATCGCAAAACCCTTCCTTTTACAAACCCCTTGTCGTTTCTGTTCATAATCCACCTAAATCCAAAGTTTGGTGATGATCCGATAAAATTTTGGCAATGTGGCCCTATATCTCGAACACGCCTCAAAATATCGCAAAAATAATTCGAAAAACCTCCCGTTACAAACATTTTGTCGCTTCTCATAATAATTTACCTAAATCTAAAGTTTGGTATTTATCGGAAGAATTTTTGGCTTTTTAGCCTTTCCCCATATCGCAAAGCAGCTCGTACTCTTTTACAAAATTCAATACGCCGTATTAGGGGCCCCAAGAGGGTATAGCTATATTTTATGGGTTAGGTCGAGGTAGGTGTGCGAAAGAGGGGATGAAAAATATGTTCATAGTCTTTTATGCCATCTTAAATAATGGTTGGAAAAAAGGGCTCATAATCTTTTACAAAATAATACTACTTATTTTACAATTAAAAATAAAGGTAATCAAAGAGAATTAAAAGTAACCAACTCTAGTTACAAAAAGTAACCAAATCTGGTTCCAACATTTGAGTCAAAGGTGCCTAAAACGAGTGAACCCTCTGAACTAGTGTTACAACGTTTTAAAAACGCAAGACATTCTTGTAAAAATCAATCCTTAGACTAACTTCCATTATTTGTCTTTAGTGGAATATTAGTATTGCAGGGGGTGTGTATCACTTTTAATGTGTAAATGAATGATGCCAGAAGGAATTTTATAAAAAAAATGTGAGGTACTATCAATTTATTTCTGTTGATTTTTATAATTTAATACTCTTTTGTGTAACAAGAAGGTTCTTTACTGTACGGAAAACATCTTGCTCTTTCTTACAGAAAATGATAGTAAAAACAAATTTAGGCCTTGGCAATCGTTGGATATTTGGTGAAAGGCCTATACGGAAAGTTATACCTCTAAAGAGTATGGTATAATTAAGGCGCGACCATTGTCCGAAGACGTTGACGACAAATTATGTGGACAATTTGAAAACAACGAATACAGACTTTTTGTTTAATAGATCGCATTGTTATACTAGAATTAATTTTATTGACTTTCATCGATGTTTCCCGCAACTGGTAAACATCCATTTGAACAATGTGCGTGAAATCCTACTAGCAAACGAAAAACGTAGTGAATGCAACTGTATAACATTATTATATTTGAACTGTGTAATTATGTGCAGTGGCACTGTGTTGATTAATACTTTAGAAACAAGATCAAACTTAACACAAACTGCGAGACTAAAAAAGAAAATTAGACGATAGAAAGCTGTTGCTCAGACTTTGCTACGTTTAATGTTATAGAAATTAAACTTTTGCGTACAATTGTTAGAAAACTATTGCAGAAGAAACACTACTTGAACATGAAAAGAGATCTAAGTGAATTGGAAAATACCTTTTTAAGTGAACGAAACCTAAGTAATGTATAGTGTGGTGAAAGCTTTCTTAAAATTAATAGTAAGGTTAAATATTTAGGCGTTCTATTTTTATGTGCTTTCAGAATTATAGTGAGGTATGTAGTACTTATAATACTGTGTTTTAATTTTGAATATTATTTGTAGCCTTTAAGCTGAGACTGGCATATTAAATTTTGTTTGATTCACATTTTATGCTCTGATGGATGGTGTTGGTATTTATTTAAAACATACTATTTTTTACTTGAATCTGAGCTGAACTTCGTAAGAATATTTTACGTAATTATAACTATTATAGTAGGATAGTTATCTGCTGGAATCGAACTGACAATCTTTTAATACTACTCACAATGCTATACACCAATTTGTAGATTTTCTAATGAATACCAGATTGTACAGAGATAAATAAAACAATCACAAAGGAAAGAAATACGATTTATTTCAAACTACACAGGTACAACACATAAAATTATACAAAGTGTAAAATTTGCATTTGCTAGGTTTAATGTTATAGAAATAAAACTTTGCCGTACAATTATTAGAAAATTATTGTAAGTGATTTTTAGTGTTCAGATTATTCGATTTAATACATAATAAAATAACTGAATGACAGACAAAAACCATAAAGTACTCTTGTATGTATATGTAAAGGGTTTATGAAAGTGGGCTGTTGATTATTTAAACCATTTGTGTGCATTTTAGTTGAAGACCAAAGAACAAACGTTTATTTGCAAATGGAACAGTTTATTTGTATTTTAAAATTAAACTATAGTATACGTCCGGGTAATGTGGACTCTACAAGTAACATCAGCATTAAATAATGCAAAATTATGATACACAGATACCTTTCCTTATAATACGATATTACAGACAATTTGACAGTCTGCATGGTTGCATTGCAAATTTCAGTAAACCATCATTGCAATCTAAAATACTAATGGAAACAGAAGACATAGGTTCCACACTGATTGGTATTCCAAATGTATAAAAATTCTTGACATAGGCTACCATCTGAAATTTGATGATGTTTATATCGTATGGTATTTTTTCTTTTAATAAAGAGAAATCTAGCATCGTCGTTATTATGATTGGATATAACTTTTAAATCTTTCGTATTTGTAGATGGAAACGTTAATTAGAAATATGTGTTCTTTGTACAATATTTTGTGTAAGTGTAACAGCAAAACAATTATTATTACTCTTACTAGATGTAGCACATGCAAGTTTAAATACGCCTCTCCTATAATTCAGAATAAACCACACTAGTAACAATATGAAGGTAGTTGTAGTATTAATACAGAATCACATAATAATAGGAAGTACAATTTTATTTCTAACATTAAAGGGTGACACTACGATGAGGAAAAGGATTTGGGGGAAGGTGATGACCTGAGTGTATGTTGATGGTGTTATTTCTACATTTGCAGGACGTAATTGTATTTAAAAAACAGTAAGCATTGTTGGTCGATGATATTAAACCTACAACCTCCCAAATGCTAGTTGAACACTGTACCACTTAGTCACAAACAATCAATCCAAGTATTTGTTTACTTAAACTATAGAAATGATAAAACTGTGAAACAATTATAGTCTGTCCCGTATTGCATACCTTTTTTACTACCTGTCCTATTGTAAACGTGCTAGAGCTTGAGGTCATAAACAATTAAACTAATGAAAGGGAGCATAACAGGGAAACAACAAGAAGACTGACTTTTGATTATATAGAAATTACGATAACAGATGAAAGGATGTGTAATTAAATTATTGTTTAGTAATGTATGATCTTTAAAAATCTTGAAATTAATTTGTGAAAAACGTTACGTAAGAGAAAAACAAACTAACCAATTGTGGAAAGACAATGCATCTTTTATATAATTTGTAATTTGAGATTTTCAGTAAAGAAAATTCAAAATGGATCTTGTACATTGGAATAACATTTTATTATCTCAGGAGACGAATACCTATAAAATAGATTTTCTCTGTATCCCCTAGAACAAAAATAAGAATGAAAGCTTTCGATTTGTGTTCCATAATTTGTCTCTTTCTAATTTCAGAATAAAAAAAAATTAAAACGAAAAAGATCTTTTATTGCATAATGGACATAAAGTACGGGATTAATCTTTTAGAGCTACAGACGCATGAAAATTCAACAATGTTTCAGCAAATACTTTTATCGTCAAAAAAATATGTGATCATAAAGTAAAACATGTATTTGTAAATTTCTTAATGTGTAAAACGTAATTTTACATTTCTCGGATATGCAAAATATGAAAAAGCAAAACGCGTTAACCAGAACAAACTTTACAGATTAGTGAAAACTAAATTTCACGTTTCTCTGATATGCAAAAAATAAAAAAGCATAACGCGTTAATAAAAAACGAACCTTCGAGATCAGTGAAAACGAAATCTTTATACATCAATAGGTGAGTACAAACAATTTTGCAAATGCCATTCAATGATAGTTATATAACAATTATTTTTTAAAAAAGCTGTCACTTAATAGCAAAAGACGTAACCTGCACAGAACAGATGTGCAATGGTTTCATCTAATAAAATTATTTGAGGAAATACTTCTCGATACGTTGCTATACTAAAGTTCGCAAGCAGAACGACCACTCCATATAATATCAGTCAAACTGATATTATTTTTTTTGTCGATGTTTAGATTTTTGTACAACGGTTACGAGAAACTTAGATTCACTATTCCATAAGGTATCTGGAAGTAGCTGATAACAAAAACCACTTAAGTTCTCGTAAACAATTAAAAATAAGTTGCTTAGTGATTGTCTAATGTATCATTTTTTAGATGACACTAGGGATAATGAAAACAAAAGTCACAAAAAATAACAATTACTATCACGGAAACATGCAATGTAACAACAAATTTTATGATGCAGTGCGACACAAAAACTGTTTCTTGGCACACACACACACACACACAGATTTTTTTAAAATGAAGTTTCATTGTAACAAAACTTTTTTAAACAAAAGAGTGAGATACAATGTCAGTGAAACTTTTTCTTGACGCGCAAACTATTTTCAAAATATAGTTACATTGCTCACAAAAGATTTTTAGTTACATTGCTCACAAAAGATTTCATATATGACTTTGTCACAAAAGATTTTAGAAAAAATATTGACATTAAGTACAACAAAAAACTTTTTCGTGACCAACCAAACAATTTTAGACGTGCAATGTAATATCAAAAGTTTTTCTACAAGTATTCTGTCATAAAAATTTTATATAAAACAAAAAAATGTTTTGTAGTTTCATACAAAATTCTGTTGAACAGAAGAATAAAAGTTCGAACTAAAAATTCGCAAGGAGAAAAACAAAATAAGCTGTTCAGATAAAATGTACATGCAACAAAAGACTCTACAGTACAAGAAGCAAAATGTTTTCATACTTTTGATAGCAAATGTATGTCATGCAAAACAAGCTGTAACTTTGAAATGCACAAGCAATCATACTTTTAGAAAGTTTCTCAGAGAATAAACAAGAAAATGTGTACTTAGAAAATGCATTAGGTACAAGAACGAATACTATTTTATTTTTATTAACAATGATTTGTATGGAAACACATTCTGATCTTAGATTACATTATTATATTGTAACCTTGATCGAAGGAGCAAGCGACACGGTGAAATTACGACGTTATACTTTTTAGTGATAGGTTAGATTTTGCACATCTCATCGTCCAGGAAAAAACAAAGCGAGTTACCGAAATACACCCGCCTACACTTTTGATATACAGTGCTGTAATGCATAAACTTACAGGGGCAAAGATATGCCAAACCGAGTTACCGAAATTTACTAGTCCACATTTCACATATAAATATCGGTAACTCGCATGGCCATTTCTTTCGGTGTCTTTTATACCTATGAGTTTATGCTTTCCACCATTACCGTATATAGGGGGCCTGATTATTAGCCCCTGTAATGTTATGCATTCCAACACTGTACAAAAAAGAAGTGTAGGCGGGTGCATTTTCTAAGTACATATTTTCTTTTTTAACTTAAACTTTCTAAAAGTATGATAGCTAGTGCATTTCATAGTTACAGCTTGTTTTGCATGACAGACATATGCTATCAAAAGGTATGAAAACATTTTGCTTCTTGTACTGTAGAGTCTATTGTTGCATGTAAATTTTTTCTGAACTGCTTATTTTTGTTTTCTACTTGTGAATTTTTTTAGTTGGAAATTTTATTTTTCTGTTCAACAGAATTTTGAATTTGAGACTATAAAATATTTTGTTTGTTTTATAAAAAATTTATGACAGAATACTTGTAGAAAACTTTTTGATATTACATTGATTTGTGTCTAAAATTGTTTTGTAGGTCACGAACTTTGTTGTACTTAATGTCAATATTTTTTCCAAAAAATTTGTGAGAATGTCGTATATGAAATCTTTTGTGTGTAATGTAACTTTATTTTGAAAGTAGTTTTGCACGTCAAGAAAAAGTTTTCTCCCACATTGTATCTCCCTCTTTTGTTTAAAAATATATTGTTACAATGAAACTTCATTTTAAAAAAATCTGTGTGTGTGTGTGTGTGCCAAGAAACAGTTTTTGTGTCGCGCTGCATCATAAAATTAGTTGTTACATTGTATGTTTCCGTGATAGTAATTGTTACTTTTGGTTTTTTTTCATATTCTGTAGTATCAACTAAAAATAATACATTAGACAATCATAAAGCAACTTATTTTTAATTGTTTACGAGAACTCAAGTGGTTTTTGTTATCAGTTACTTCCAGTTTACCTTATGGAATAGTGAATCTAAGTTTCTCGTAACTGTTGTACAAAAATCTAAATATCGATAAGAAAAATATCAGTTTGACTGATATCATATGGAGTGGTCATTGTGCCTTCGAACTTATGCCTAGAAATATTTCTTCAAATAATGTTATTAGATGAAACCATTGCGCATTTATTCTGTGCAGGTTACGTCTTTTGCTATTAAGTGGCAACTTGTCTAAAAAGAAGATTGTTATATAAATATCATTAAATGGCATTTGCAAAGTTGTTTGTACTCATCTATTGATGTATAAAGATTTCGTTCTCACTGATCTCGAAAGTTTGTTTTGCATTAATGCGTTTTGCTTTTTTATATTTTGCATATCAGAGAAACGTGAAATTTCGTTTTCACTAATCTGGAAAGTTAGTTTTTCATAACGTGTTTTTTTATATTTTGCATATCCGAGAAATGTAAAATTACACACATTAAGAAATTTACAAATACATGTTTTACTTTGTGATTACATATTTCTTTGACGATAAAAGTATTTGCTGAAATATGGTTGAATTTTCATGCACAATGATCTGTAACTCCAAGCGATTAATCCCGTACTTTATGTCCATTATGCAATCTTTTTCGTTTTAAAATATTTTTCATTCTGCAAATAAGTAATGAAAAGACTAAATAGGGAACATTAATCGTAAGCTTTCGTTCTTATTTTATTTCTTGGGGATACAGAGAAAATCTATTTTATAGGTATTCGTCTCCTGAGATAATAAAATGTTATTCCAATGTACAAGATCCATTTTGAATTTTCTTTACTGAAAATCTCAAATTACAAATTATATAAAAGATGCATTGTCTTTCCACAATTGGTTAGTTTTTTTTCTTACGTAACGTTTTTCACAAATTAATTTCAAACATTTTTAAAGGTCATACATTACTAAACAATAATTTAACTACACATCCTTTCATCTGTTATCGTAATTTCTATATAATAAAAAGTCAGTCTTCTTGTTGTTTCTCTGTTATGCTCCCTTTCATTTGTTTAATTGTTTATGGCTTCAAGTTCTACCACGTTTACAATAGGACATTTATTAAAACGATATGCAATACGGGACAGACTATAATTGTTTCACAGTTTTATCATTTCTATAGTTTAAGTAAACAAATACTTGATTCAGGATGTCGTAAGAATAAAGAGCATCCGCCAACAATCCTTACTGTTTTTTAAATACAATTACGTCCTGCAAATGTAGAAATAACAAAATCAACATACTCTCTGGTCATCACCTTCGCCCAAATCCTTTCCCTCATCGTAGTGTCACCCTTTAATGTCTTTAAATGTTAGAAATAATATTGTACTTCCTATTATTATGTGGTTCTGTATTAATAATACAACTTCCTTCATATTATAACTTGTGTGGTTAATTCTGAAACATAGGAGAGGCGTGTTTAAAGTTGCATGTGCTACATCTAGTAAGACTAATAATGATTGTTTTGCTGTTACACTTACATAAAATATTGTACAAAGAACACATATTTCGATTTAAGTCTTCCATCTACAAATACGAAAGATTTAAAAATTATATCCAATCATAATAACGACGATGCTAGATCTCTCTTTATTAAACGAAACATTACCATACGATATCAACATCATCAAACTTCAAATGGTGCAGCCTATGTCAACAAATTATATGGATTTGGAATACCAATCTTACTGATCAGTGTGGACCCTATGTCTTCTGTTTCCATTAGTATATTAGATTGCAATGATGGTTTACTGAAATTACCAATGAAAATCTTGATGTATACAAAATGTGAAGATGTCTGTAATATTCTCAATAATGGTATTTGTGTATCATAGTTTTGCATTATTAAATGCTGATGTTACTTTTAGGGTCCACATTACTCGGACGTATATTACACTTTAATATCAAAATACAAAAAACTATTCCATTAGCAAATAAACGGTTGTTCTTTGGTCTTCAACTAAAATGCAGACAAATGGTTTGTCAAACTTTTATTTATTTTATTATGTATTAAATTGAATAATCTAAACACAAAAATCACCTGCAATAAATTTCTAATAATTGTACGAAAAAGTTTTATTTCTATAACATTAAACCTAGCAAATGCAAATTTTACACTTTGTATAATTTTATGTGTTGTACCTGTGTAGTTTAAAATAAATCGTATTTCTTTCCTTTGTGATTGTTTTATTTATCTCTGTACAATCTGGTATTCATTAGAAAATCTACAAATTGGTGTATAGCATTGTGAGTAGTATTAAAAGATTGTCAGTTCGATTCCAGCAGATAACTATCCTACTATAATAGTTATAATTACGTAAAATATTCTTACGAAGTTCAGCTCAGATTCAAGTAAAAAATAGTATGTTTTAAATAAATACCAACACCATCCATCAGAGCATAAAATGTGAATCAAACAAAATTTAATATGCCAGTCTCAGCTTAAATACTACAAATAATATTCAAGATTAAAACACAGTATTATAAATACTACATACCACACCATAACTCTGAAAGCACATAAAAATAAAACGCCTAACTATTTCACCTTACTATTAATTTTAAAAAAGCTTTCACCACACTATACATTACTTAGGTTTCGTTCACTTAGAAAGATATTTTCCAATTCACTTAGATCTCTTTTCATGTTCAAGTAGTGTTTTTCTCTTCAAAAGCAAGTTTACTCTCTCGTCTAATTTTCTTTTTTAGTCTCGCAGTTTGTGTTAAGTTTGATCTTGTTTCTAAAGTACTAATCAACACAGTGCCACTGGACACAATTACATTTCAAATATAATAATGTTATACAGTTACATTCACTACGTTTTTCGTTTGCTTGTAGGATTTCACGCACATTGTTCAAATGGATGTTTACCAGTTGCGGCAAACATCGATGAAAGTCAATAAAATTAATTCTGGTATAACAATGCGACTTATTAAACAAAATCTGTATTCGTTGTTTCCAAATTGTTCACATAATTTGTCGTCAACGTCTTCGGACAATGGTCGTGCCTCAATTATATCATACTCTTTAGAGGTATAACTTTCCGTTTAGGTGTTTCACCAAATATCCAACGATTGCCAAGGCCTAAGTACAGGAGAAGTGATCTAACACTCTATGCACTCAAGTCGTACTCGTAAAACCTACCACTTATAATTATATAATTTCTGACGCATTATATTTTATATTCAAATAAAACTAACGAAACCCTGCATTAAGTTTGGGCTGTGTCCTTTAGAAATCTTGCAATGTTACTGGATTAAATAGCACTTCCTCCGTTTTTTCTTTAAGAACCTCAGTTTTTCCTTTACGACACATGAGCTGCATAAATTGGGTGCCCATTAAAGCAGTCTTCACATACAAGAGATTGATTTGGTTTATATTTTTACAGCACTGCCATAAACACTATGTATCCGCCGCCTGAATTGTACCATTAGAAGAGATTTCCTCGTCCTCGGTAATAGTTACTTGAACGCTTTCAATTTTACCTCTGATGATTTTCAGGGACTATATAATTGTATATACATATTTAGATACTTTAATCTTTGGTTCCAAGTTTTTTGTCCATATATATTGTTGAACTATCGTGGACTTGTGTTGGGTATTTCATGTCTGTATTTACATATAGCGGATACACAATGTTCTATAAAATAAGACAAGTTTAATAGAGAGGCACTGTCTGCTTTGTTTTCAATATACGTTTGCATCAATTCACTTTTCACCTATTTTGGTTTTGGAGACATGCATATATTTGAAGAACAGGAGGCTTCAGTTGTAGGTTTTGTGTTTGTATTTACACACTAGAAACGCACACAAATATTATAGGGGTTTAATAAGGATGGACTACCTAGTCTTTCTTCAATATCCCTTTGCACCAATTTACTTTCTACCTCATTTGGTTTTGGAGACGTACATAGATTTGACGAACAGGGCCCTCCGTTGTAAGTTTTGTGTTTGTATTTACACACTAGAGACGCACGACAGTAGCAAAGGGGTTTAATAACGATGGACTACCTTATCTTTCTTCATTATCCCTTTGCACCAATTCCCTTTCCACCTCAATTTGGCTTTGGGGATATAAACATTCTTGAAAAAGAGGGAGTCTCTGTTGCAAGTTTTGTGTCTGTATTCTCACACAGAGGTAAGACACTGTTCTCTAAGGGCACGACATTTAAAGCGTTTTTCAGAGTCACATCACTTTCCATAAGCAAGGTGGGACTCTGCTTCGTTCACTGTATTTAAAAACGTGTCACTAGACCAACTATCTTCTTCTCCCCAGAAATCCATCATAAATAAGCAGTTTCCTATCGTCACCAAGATACAACACTGTTCAAAGTACTTATTTTTTTCAATTAAATACACGTAATACTGCACACCAAAATCCTGACAGAGTATTTTCAATCTGAAATTGCTTATTTCTTTTCTTCCAAACTATATACCACCACAACCAACAAAGCCTAAATTCACACTGACTTCTATTCAAAATTACACAATCATAGGGCTTATACAGCAGTATTTTAGTGCGCAAAACACTCTTTTTAAAACACTTCTGCGCAATTCACATCTCTAAGGCTGGGATAGCATCTACAATAAGTCTAGTATATTTATTTCGATACGACATTCTATACCTCACTCTTTAGTGTTACATTTTTCTTTCACACTTTCCATCTTTTAGGGATCCAAGGGGTCCTTGTGGTCCCTTGACGGGTCATGGAGTGCCATTGCTATATTATTATTTTGTATGTTGTTTACTTTGACACCATTTGCGTTTGTCTACTTGTAATGATTCCCAACTTGTAGTACCCCTGTTTCCCGGCGCTACGGTCACGTTTTTAAACACTAAGGGGTGATGTCATAACATTGGTTTATTTTTATTTTGTGTTCCCTTCCAATTGCCAACCATATTACATTATTAGAAAAAATGTTACATCTAGTCGATTTCTGCGTTTGGAAGCCATTTGGGGTAGGAGGGCGGTAAGGTAGAGTCCTCAAATATTGTGCTTTGATCTTTCCTGGCATTGAAGCTTCATTTGACATTATTAGGAAAAAAGTCAAATCTTAGTCGATTTAGGCCTTTGGACGCCATTTGGGTTGGGGCAGGGGAGGTATAGTCTTCATTGGTGTTTTTTGATCTTTGCAGGCCTTGAAGCTTCATTTGACATCATTAGAACTTAAGTCAAATCTTAGTCGATTTATGCGTTTGGACACCATTTCGGGGGCGGAGGGCGGTAAGGTAGAGTCCTCAAATGTTATTTTTCGTCCTTACTGACATTAAAGCTTCATTTGACATGATTAGAACAAGAGTCAATTCTTTGTCGATTTAGGCCATTTTTGATCATCCTTTTAGGGGAGGGGCAATAAGGTAGATTCGTCAAATATTGTTTATTGACTTTCCTGGTACGGATGCATGATTTGACAGTTTTAGAAAAAATTTCAAATCTCAGTCGATTTACGCCATTTTTGATCATCATTTTAGGGGAGGAGTGAGGTAGAGTCCTCAACAATTGTATTTTGATATTACCTTACAATGGACTATGATTTGACAATATTAGTACAATTTTGAAATTTTAGTCAACTTATGCCATTTTTCAGAATCCTTGGGTCATTTACGACCCGTTGGGGTCATATGGCCCTGTATCGCACTGTTCATTTCTCCTTGCTTTCAACGTTATCTAGTTTCATTCACATTACAACAATAGCTATGTATTTTGTCTCAAGGGCGCTTGAAGCCCACGGCAGGGTCTGATACAACTTTCGATTATTATTTTTTAATTTCAAAGCACGCGTGTTCATCTCGTTACAATTATTCAAACACATTACACAAGTTTATATTTCCACTTGTTATAACCCTGTCACGAAGCACTTGGTGGCCCCTACACGTTTCGGTCGCATAAAGTTGTGCCAATCCGCTGACCAACCAGTCTTCAGCACTAGGCCATTAGTTAAAAGGTCTCCTGTTAAGTCCCGGCAGGGGCATAGGTGTGCCTTTTGACAGCTAAAGGCCAATCGTAACGGGCCAAATAAAAATAAAGTATTATTATCTTATGGTTTTAAAACAATTGCATTCATCTCGCCCGAAAAACCATTTTGTAAGCAACACTTTTTATAACACTGTTCGGAAAGGCCATTCTGAGGTTTCTCGCAACTTAATGTACATTTCACAATTATTCATCAGTAAAGGCCATCCACGCTTTCAATCGTATGTTTCGAAGTTTGCGTACTATTTTTGAAATCGTGAGTTTAATACTAGCGGCCGACCATCCTGACTTAGATTTCCAATCACTCACACAAGGCTAATGCCAGGATGGTACTTTCAAGATAGGTCCTGACCGACACTTTTCAATTCCATATCCCGCCTGAGTCATACATACAAAAATTCAAATTCAACTTTGTTCGCAATCCACTTTATCATGTAAATCCCGCTCTTAAAACATCTTTTGCCACTCACACACAATAATAATAATATCTTACAGCAAACTAGCTTTGCCTCGTTCTGATGTTGAAATCAAACCTTCACGTTAGACCATGGTTGCGTTCTTTTTCAGTATACTCGCAACACGAAGTCTTCCCAGTTTACTTCTCTTGTTGCATATTTGAAAACATACAAGCAAGTTAAACTGGATTACTTATTTTCCCAGATCCTATGCACTTTCCTATTTCTACAGGACCTGTGTTTCCCTCATCTTTTTATATCTTGTAAAAAGCGTATTTTAAAAAATATAGAAATACTCATGAGAAATATTACATAAGTAATACATAAACTAGTACAAAAATATCTGTACAAACATCAGGATCCACTATAAACTGAACTACTCAGACAGTCTCGTGCATCAACTGTCAACCAACAATAAGCTTTGAGCATCTCCAAGTATCCCGCATCCAGCCTCTAGGCTTCTTTACCCCTCGCTCTCTTCTAGTCTCAGTATACCAATGCGACTTGATTCGTATGCACACTACAACTCATCCTCCACACGAACTTTATCATGTTCAGTCATCTATTTATATATTTTTTTTCCAAGTACTTCTTTCGAAATGATCATGTCTTCTAGATGCATCATCTATCTCCACCCAACGACTCATGTTCACTACTTTAAAAAAATGGGGAAGGAGAAGCCAACATTGTGACTGTGTACGTCTTATTACTACGCATACAATGTCTTCTATCTTATTACACGCACTGCAGGAGGGTAGTTATCTCTGTGTATGTATTGTATCTCATTTGCATAAAATGACGACAAGAACCTTTTAGATCTACTGAAGCGCTATTAAAATTTTGGTGGCGCGACCACTTCGTATGAAAAGAGCCTTAGTACCGGACTTGAGCTCTCTACATCAGAGCTCCCCCCTTTGCCCGCGCTGTGTAGCAAAGGATAAAAAATCCTGATACAGTCCGGGGGCATTTCGTAGTCTGAATCAATTGGACCCAGTATTCAAATACTTGTTTCTTTATCATGTTTCAAAATGTAGCATCGTGTGAATCGGACGTATACAATATTTTTAGAAAATAATAAACAGATTATTTTAGAGAGGTAATTCCTCACGCCGAAGCTCGAAAGAATCTTATGTAAACGTACCTTGATCAGTGCCGCCTATACTTTGTAGATGGACGCTGCTTAAAGAGAAAAAATAGATTGATTTATTTCATCTATCGCTGATTTGTAGGCTGATGCAATCGTCAGCATAGAAATCGAGAAGTATGTCGTTTCTTATTTTCGGCCAACGTGAGTGCGGTGACGTCTTAAAAATAATAGGCAAACAAGAACAGTGTAGCCACCAATTTTTTTAGATATATTGCCCATTGGCCAAGTACTGGTTGTCATAAATATGGTTAGTGAATATAGCGAATATCAATTTTACTACCGTTTTGTTAGAATTACTATTTTAGAAATTATTATAATGCTTTCATGAAATATGCTACTTTCGTTTTTGACTTGATTTTATATACAGGAGCGCATGAACATAGCTCTTCCGCGCCTGTTCGAGGGAGGAATTGTTCTTGTTTTCCAGTTAGTAGTAAAGAGTAAAAAGGTATCGAACATCTGATATAATTTTTTGAAGAAAAAAACATGATATATTGATATTTGTCATCATTTCTTCGCATAGTATCAAAACAAATCGTAAGAATGTCTTATCCAGAAATATTATAAGTATAGCCGAGAAACAGCTTTAAATATTAAAAGGAACGGAACTATATCGTTTCTAGTGATAAACAAAACCAGATCAGCACCAAGACCCTTATGGTCTTGCATATCCGGTCTTGGTCTTGCATACCGTTTACCTAGACTGCAAGACCGATTTGCTTATCACTGATAGTAATGAGGAAAACAAGACCAATACATAATAGTGAAACATTTTTTTACAGAAGCTTTCTCTATATTAGGATTAAGATCGAAATTGAATTACAAACATTACTCATTGTTACACATCTTACTTAAGGTTTTCGAGAATGACATAAAACGTAAAGCTAACTGGCTATTTATTAACTTAAGAAGTAAAGACGGATACTGTTACTAAAAAAATATATAATTTTGTGACTCGATTTCCTCGCTTGGGGTGTGCCCCCCAGATTCCTGTAGTTTCTAATACCTGAACTATACTTTGCACACTGCGGCAGCGAGGGATTTTGGACTACAGCAACTGAGGAGCTTTAAAAAAAAGGGGGAGATATTTTAATTTTGGTCGCTTAGTGAGCATGTTTGTGCTTTCTGGTTCATTTTTCAAACGGCTTTGGATATCTGCAGTAGTTTCTTTGAATAGGGTTTGTTATAAACCATAACACACCTTTATCAAAGGAAACTATTGCATATATCGAAAGGTGTTTTAGAAATAAACCAGAAAACAGATAATCTCACTGAGCGATCAAAATGGAAATATTCCTTTAAAAAAAACCCTCCTCAACTACTACCAACACTACTACAACTACTACTTACACTGCATCAACAGAGTTGCTATTTAATTCATCGGCCCCGAAAACTATGCGTGGGGGTTGGGCATACTTTCGACATACATACTTTAGCCGGCCATATTGGATTCAACAGGATTCAATAAGAAGAAGAAAAGAGGTAACAAATAAAAATCATTGTCGCCTCCTGTTGCACATCGTTGTAAAAATTTATGCAAAATTTGCAATGTTTACTGTATTGTTCTAGATATTTATATAAACAATAACATGATTTTCTGACAATAAGCTGATTTTCTCGGTACAGTCTTCTCTCATATTGGGATGGATTTCCCGGGAAGTTCTGAAGGATGGTTTGAAAATCTGAAATAGAGGTGTAAAAGAATTTACCATTGACATATTGTAATGTATCGTAGTAACATAGAATTATATGATTGGCATGTGATAGGTGAAGTCCGAATAATTAGTGCCCTCAGCGGACCCGTGACCTGAGTGACCTGAGTTATAGCTAATTCAGTTGAGTTAATATACTGAGTAACAAAAATGCTTCAGGTAGCTGTTGCAAAATTGAGCGAAAAACTACGAACAATACATTTAGAAAACCTTCTTGTTGCTGACTGGATGTCTTTTGTAGAACAAAGATAACGTTCAGCATAAAAGTCGTGAGAGTAGAAGCATAATGTAAATAAAATAATTTTTGAAACATCATATAATAAATAGTATAGCATTTCGTAAAATATCTAAACCTGTGGTCCTCAGGCATATTTGTTGCGGCCGGATTGCGTCAAATTCAAACGTCAGCCTCTTATAATTACAAATGCATATTTTCAACGAATTCTAAAGGATTTTAAAAGATTGTGTCCCCTTGATCTAAACCATCTTTATATGGTAGGGAGAGAGGTGGGGAAGAGCTTTAGTTCAAAATATCAAATGGAAAGTGGGTATTTTTTTTTCTTTGAAATAACAACATATTCAAAACTTTTAGATAACTTACAAATAT
>JAGDQP010020712.1:0-19886 GCA_022664845.1 Lepisma saccharinum | reverse complement strand
ACACTGCCCCTTAACTCAATCCATGTGTGAAATGTTTCATCAAGAAAATCCCGAACCGTCCCATTGTGAGAAGGTGAATCTAGATTATTACGTTGAAATTATTCACACATCATCACTCAGGTGCAATTGTGTCTATTTCTCTTGTCGGAAACAATAAAAATCAATGCCAAAATGTTTTTGTGAGTCGCCGTGGCTCAGTTGGTAGCGTGTCTGACTACGAATCGGGCGGCCCGAGTTCAAATCCCGGCCAGGACTTTGTCCAAATCTCGCAAACCTCTCAGTTCGTGTCGTAGGTCGAGAATATGTGAAAACGCTGCTTCCACACAGCCCATGCGCCGTCTACGGCGCATGCGCATCGCACAGGCGATAGCTTTACTTTTATTTACCTTTTACATTTCGATAAGGTGAATTTTGGGCCACCCTGTATATGCACGTAGAAGTGAATAAATAAATCGGTACATATAAGAAGATAAAAGTTAATTAGTAATGTAAATAAATACTTGGACTAGTAAATAAATTAGTAGTGTCCTAATTAACGGTGACTTTTGTTCTGTGTCAGATATGTAAAGGAAGGATGTGTATGGATATTGGACAGAAACCAACCATCTTACGTGATCTTACAATGATGACACACGTATGTGAGCCAACCAACTGAACATATGAAAAGGATAAGAGGAGACGAAGAAAAAAGCAAACCAAATTGCTTCCACGTGTGTGAGAAGTGGGAGGAGGAGGAGGAGCGTATTCATTAACGAATGAGTTGAGTCATATTTAAGAAAAATTGTCTACACTTTGTCATACTTTACACACATGCATATAGTGACTGAACTACAACAGCTGGATGGCATTGCATTGCATTTCGCAACAATAAACTCAATTGTTCATTACTTTTTTTTTTATCTTTTGTTTTACTTTGTCCATGGAGATTGAACTGTACAAAAGCTTCGTATAATTTTAAATCAAAATTGAGACTTATCTTTAATTGGCTTCGGAGGATTTATCAACCACAAATGTTAGTCATACGTCGTCTCTCCGGTTTCTGGAAGAAAATGAGAAGAAAACAAGAAACTAACCAGAGAAATCCAGCAAGTTGGGCGTCCATTTTGATTTTATTATGTTTGTACTTCATTTGAAAAGGCGCAAGGTATCGGGAAGATATCCTTCATGGTTTTTACGTTTGTCCATGTTTTAGGAAATTAACACGTTTCCTTCTTTTTAACAAATAAAAAAACAAAACACCAGCGTTACAGACCGATAGGTCCTGAGCCTGCATCCACGCCATCTATCCGCGCTTGGTGGAACTGCATCTACCTGAGTGATGGCAGTGTGGTCAACGCTGCGCGCCACATAGCCACGAACAGTCGTATTATGGCTTACCAGACCTAGTGGCCGTCACTTGTTTATTCACGTGACTGTTTTCCTCACGACGCTGGGTGGACGTCGAAAAGTGGGACTCCATCCGGGAATTGAACCCGGGACCACGCAGACATGAGTCCAACGCTCAAACCACTAGACTATGAAGCCCTTATCTTTTTAACAAATATCAAAGTGATAAAAAGAAAGAAAAATGTTTCGTTCATGGCTATGATAAACAAGTTAGAGCTGCAATTCTATGGTACTAACAATTGCAATGGCTCCGGTCCCTTGATAGCATTTTAGCCACGCAAACATTAATTTTATAAAACAGGCTGGCAACACTGACAACTGCTGTGCTTACGTTCGGGAAAATCCACAGTACCTGTGTCCAGTAATGTTTATCCCAAGTTTGGTGCGGCTAGGTCTAACTGAATGGAAGCAATTTGAATAATTGATTATTTTTAACAAAATGGTGTCGCAACACTGAACTTCTGCACCAATCAAGAGTTTCGGTGATCTAGCTAAGACCTTTCGAACGACACCTCATGCATGTCTCTACATCTTATAGAGTTCATGAGATATATTTTTGGCATGGGCTGGCAACACTGACAACGGGACGGAGCGGAAATATCCGTAGTGTGTTCCGGGAAGCATTTATTTAAAAGATAAGTTTATAGAAAATAGGCTAGCAACACT
The DNA here is from genome assembly GCA_022664845.1 of Lepisma saccharinum. Taxonomy (NCBI): domain Eukaryota; kingdom Metazoa; phylum Arthropoda; class Insecta; order Zygentoma; family Lepismatidae; genus Lepisma; species Lepisma saccharinum. Next base: position 17,834 of record JAGDQP010020712.1, on the reverse strand, counting down.
GGTAAATGAGTTGGCTGGCAATGTAGGCCCTCTCAATGTTTTTGCATTATGTCGAATTATGTTTATGCCAGAGTTGGCGCAGCTAGGTATAACTGAATGGAAGCAATTTGAACAATTGATACTTTAAGAAAATGGGGTGCTAACACTGAACCACTGCACCAATCAAGACGGTTCCATGGGCTCTGAGCTATTGTAACCATCAAGAACTTTAAAACGACCTCAAGCATAAGTTATCTCTACACTTTGTTGTTCCTGAGATTTAATTTCTGGACACGACGAAACGGATGGACGGACACCTTGAGCGGGAATAGAAGGTTCCTTTTGTTATAGCAATGATATCAAGGGATCTAAAGAAAGCTTCTCATACAGTACTGTAGTTGCACATTTCATATGAACTTTTTTGTATATTCCTAGAACATTGCAAATTTACAGGATATATTCCTCAAGAACATAATTCATGCTTTAATGAAGGAATACAAATAGAATATTTCTCATCTTCTAGCAACCCAGCGCTTGTCAGCCGAGCTCGAGTTTGATTCACCAGTCCGTGCCCTCCAATCGACCGTCCCCGTGGTTTCCCGGTAAATTTAGGCCGCACGCTAAGTTATAATGACAAAATAATTGAAGTAACAACATATTTAAACATCAGGACATACCAGACGTATTAAATAACTCCTTTATTATTAGTATATGTAAATTTCGTTGAAACAAACAAAATCCATTCAGCAATAAATACGCGTAAAGTCAAGGGAAAGCCACGGGCTGACTTGCGGGCGGAGATACGTGAGTCAAGCGCGAGCTCCCGGTAAGCGCAGCGTGGCGTTGCTAAAAGATCACGCTGTATATTCCCGTATACAAATATCCATAAACACAATACATGTGTACAACATATTCTCGTATCTCAAGAGAATATACAAACTATGAAAAACTAACGTTGGTATAAAATATATTTTTTTCCAAAGTGGAAATCAACATTTTTCATTTATATTCCATGCAGAGGCAACATATTTCTAGAATATTCCTGGCATCAATCATATTTCTCGAGGAATATTCCTAGTCTATAGCGTGAATCAGACCGTCTATAGTGTGATGGATCATTCGGGTCAAGACCGGGTAAATTGGGTCAAGAATCGGGTCACAGGCTCACAGAATCAGTCTGGTCATCTCGGTCAAATTAGTTTCACCGGGTCAGTCGAGTCATTCGGGTCAAATTTCAGACACGGTCACCTATGTCCTGGTCAGGTCGGGTTAGCAAAAAGTAACCCGTTTTGAGCTCTAGTGTGAATATGGTATTTGTGGGTTAGCCATCTACATTTTTTAAATTATATTGCTTACATTATTTTTATTGGCTCAAGAATAGATTTATTAATATTTAAAATGGATGATAAACAAAGCAAAAGGAAAACATAAAAGACAACCATTGAACGTAAACATATCCGAGACAAGAAAAGGGACGGAAAGAATGTTGAATCTAGAATCTGGTTGCAAGCAATCCCATCGCTAGTTTCTGATTAATTTTACTCTCCCTGGAGACTGTATTCATCCGCCATGCGAGAAAACTAGAAGGAAACCCTCCCACTCCCTAGAGACTTCCGTGAACAAGGAACTTCTTTACTTAACATGCGAGAAAGCAAGCGCCCCTCTCTCACAGAAATAAGACCAAGAAAACTTTGGTAATACGCCACTGTTACGCGATATTTGGCAAACAAATTGATGATTGTACACAAGTCCCATGAGGCATCTTCCTCCCACTGTAACATAACACCAAGTCTGTGTGCTTCTGGTTGATGCTTCTGGCTGACTCGCAGCCTGCTTTTAGAGTCTTTTTCTTTTCTGGTACACGTCACTCTTTGCTTAATACGCAATTTCCTTTAGATTTTTTTTATCTCTTTTTGATTGTTTTTAAATATGAAGTCCACTTTCGCTGATACTGTTAACTCTCTTAATGTCGGTTTTCAGCATTTTCTTCAAGCTCTTCATTTCAGATCTAGACAAAATTCCGGGATCTAGATGGGATATCCTGTGCTCTGCAGAGCTGAAACCGATTCCATTTTGGTGACCTGGTGATTCGACCCGACCCGGTCCAAAACTTAGCCCGGTGACCCGTGCTCTGTGTGTTTTATCCTTAATTTCCACTTAAATTAATGGTCTGGTTCGTTCTGTACATAATTGGCCTGTATAGGTAGAAAATCCCTGAGCCAATCCGAGATCTTGATGGTTGATGACCTTTGGCTTGCACTCTTCTTGGGAAAGGCACGGAGAAAGAAGCGGTCAGCTAGGTACCATCCCGGAGTTCGCTTGTAAAAAATAAAAGAGAATTCAATCTGAACGGCCGGCAGCTGGAATCGAAATACGTTAAACTATTGGAGGACGGAAATTAGGTTCCGTTCGCTAAGTTTGCCTTTGAGACAATTGAATTTAAAAGTGAGAAAACACTTAAATATTCTATACACAAATAAATTTAAACACAGACAGAGACAATGCATGTACAAAAAAGAAAATTTGCAGTGGATTCGAATTTTCAATTTGAATTTTATTTATCGCCTTCAGGCCTCTCGGGCTCAGATATGGTGGGAGAGAGGATGTTGAAAGGTTGTAATGGGTTTCGTATTGGATAATGTCAATAATATATATATTCTGCAATGGGTTTATAAGACGTTGTTGTATACAATAAAATCTAAATTAGTTTTACTCCGGCGAGACTCTTCAGTCGGTAGATTCGTAGTAGTTCTGTTGATGCGTAGTGAAGATGACGTCATGGAAGTTCCTGCCAATCGCTTCCCCCCTCCTTCTGTGAGAAGGAATTCGTTAAGGGACGCTTTTTTTCGCGCCCGAGTGGTCAGTCGCGAAGGACGGATCAAGATGGGCAGCTCGAAAGGAAGTGCTACGTAATCTATAATAGGAATACAATAGCGGCCATCGGCTGGAAACAGGCTTTATTGTTTTATAATGGGCTCGAATGGAGTGTATATTTTTTGGTTCTTATAAATGCCGTAATTGTGGCTGAAAGGATAAGCCGATGAATTGGTCGCCAGGTAGGAAATATGTCGTGGTATTTTTATGGAAACCCCAAATTAATATTTTTGTCTCAAGGAAGAGAGAGAGAGAGAGAGAGAGAGAGAGTGGGAAGGATAAATTAAACAGAAGCTCGTAAAATTTGAGCTGGAATAACCTCAGTCCATTGATTTTAAATACTGGCCGAGCGAGTGTCTTATGAAATATTATTTTTCTATGCACTTGTTATGATTTTTGCTAATTAATTTGCTGGAGGCCAGAGTACAGGATCTGACAAAAGAAAGTGTTTTATTTGTGACTGTTGGTAGAAACATTTTTGTGTAGTATTAACTTTCTTATGATGTTCTCTTTGTTACTCCTTGTAGATGTTATTATCATAGAATCTTCCTATCTTTTTTGTTTTTTCCTTCTCTGTAAAAAATAGAATTTCGGGAGTAGAGTAAGCGAGCGAATCTATTCAGGGTGAATAGAAGGGGCTCAGTAGAATTGAAACGACTGAATGGGTGGAGTAAGTCGGAATCAATTACTTCTGATAGAATTTCTATGCCTATCCCTTTTATTTTTTCTCCTATGGGAGTAGATTAATTGCATAACCAATTTCTCTTTTCTTTTTAAGTACTAAATTTCTAGTAGCTAGTTATCACTGCACTAACCTATTAACTGGCTCATGGGAAAAAAGGGAAATTTTTTGGTTCTATGCATGAGGGAATTTTTGGTGGATCAAAAAAGGGATTAGAGCATGTTGGTGGAATCTTGGGAATTTCAATTGGCTAATTGAAGGGATTCCGAAGTAGTAAATGGTGGTATATGGATGCATGGGGCTACTTTTAAATTGATGGTATTTAGAGTAAACTGGTGGATGGAATTGGGAGGGTCAATTGGGTATAATTGACTCTGATTCCATTAGTAATATTTTCCGAGGGAAACTAATTGGGAATCTTTTTTCTTTTCATTTTTATGGACGATATTGGTAAAAAATATATTCTGAATTTGGATGATATAATACCTAATTAGTGAAACAAACGATTAAAGATTAAAGTGCTTTATTCGCCTGATTATATAATATCTCAGTATTACTCATAAATACGAATGTGTGACAAAAAAGGTCGAGACATGTTGACATGAAATTATTTAAAATACCCACTGATTAAGTCTCTAAATTGAGTATCAGAGTGATAGAGCTTATGACATTTCTATGCACAGTATCATTGCTAAAATCGTAAATTTGTGTTTAATTTGATTTTACAAGAGTTCTCCTAAGACCTTGTGTTATTCGTAGTTCGCTGCGAAAAAATATATTGATTTAATCTTTTGTATGGTGATATGGCCGTTAGTCTAAATTATCGAAACGTGTTGAAAATTTGAGAGAGAAAGGAAGGCCTGGAATAAGTTATCTACATGCTAACAATTTTAGGTTTACTTTTGTTTAGCAAATTGCCATTAGTCGAGTAGAGGAAACCTTTCAATGCTCTAGTTAAATGGTCTTATAAAATATTCGTACTAGAGAGACCTTTTCGATGTGAATACTTGCACGATCATAAAGTACTTATTAGTCAATGGTTCACGAGAGACCTTTTAGATGTAAATCGGAAGGTCAACAAGTAAAGACATCATATCGATAGAGAGACCATTTAGCTGCAAACTGTTTCGTAACTACTGCTCGCTCACAGGTATATCACAGTACAGCGAGAGACCTTTTAGTTGCGGAACAAGGTTATTAATTCAGCATACTATATCGATTCAGATTGTTGCTTGCGTATTATATACCAGTAGGAAAAAGCCCTTTGCATGCGAAACAAACAAAAAGGCCAAACAGATAGATTATTCTCTTGTATCAAATTTGTTGACACATAAGTGAGCTGTGTTTATTACTAAACCGGATAGGTATTAGCAAGACGATATATCAGTAGTAGTGACATTCCTCTTATACCTTATCACGTAATTATTTTTCATTAATTACATGAGGTGACACTGCTTATAAAAAGAATTCACAGCTCCCAATAAACAACAACACCACACCATTACAACATTATTCATGAGAATATTTATATTCGTATTCTAACATTTTGACGTGTTTAAGAAATAGTACCATAACTTCTTTGCAGACATATTTCCATTGAAAAGGTAAACGGTTAATTGCTTTAATCTATTTCGAACCACAATACAAAAAACCCCGCCATCTAACGTGCTCCAATTAAGATAGCGATGTTCATCTTGCAGCATCGTAACACTTCAATAAACAACATAGTCTAAGCGCTTGCTCAGACACGGTACAACTTGTTAATAGCGATTATATGAATACACAAACACGATTTGCGTACATTAGTTTATAAATAATCAGTTTACGTTGGTTTCTTGGTAATTAGGTTAGTCTTTGCATGGTTAGTTTGCGGTACAAAATTAGTAGGTTAGTTTGTATATTCATTCATACATATTACAAACTTCAGCTTCGCTAACTGCAAAACATGGCTTCAGTTTAGCTGTTGCTTCCAGGGTTTGGCCTACCCATATCAAGGTAGGGACCTTATTTGGTAGGCACCATCCCGGTATTTGTCTGGTGTGACGGAGGAAAACCCCTTGAGAACCTCAGTCAGGATGGGAGGCCGCTTGGATCGTTCCCAGGACCGTAGCTACAGCCACTCTTTGCAATGTACATCCGAGACACGTTTACAAATTAATCTCGTTCTGCAGCAAGGCTTGCTTAACTTTGTGTTAACGGACACATAACCAAGAAAATGATCTCGTTAACCATGATAATATGTTATTAATATAAATAAGGCATGAGCCATAGAGTTAGTAAAAATATTACGGACCAAATCATCCAGAGCAAAGAGTGTGTATGTGTGTATTTCATATATCCACCGAACATGAAGATACTGTTGAGTGCATCGGAAAAAAAGGAGCAACTAGCCAATGCATTAAAAATAGATCGTCGGCAAAATGCAGCTAACGAATTCATACTTCACTTGGCTCCCAGATGAAAGAGAACCGGCCGCAAAGACAAACTAAAAATTACACCTCCTGCTGACGTCTGCCAGTATGGGGTGGTGTGAGAGCGACAGTTCACCTCCCCCTCCTCCATCCACTCCCTGTTTCTCACTGTCACCAAAGTGTGATTGAGTGGCTAGATAAAAATGTCACTGCACATATCTCACTCTGTGGAAGATAGCATACACTTTGCAGAACAGACGTTACCGGTGAAGATAGAAGACGAAAAAAAAAACATGTACAACGAACCAGAAAGTGTGCCATTAAATGTCTTTTCCAATATGGTATAGGCTTTTAAACCCTGAATGATTGACAGAGTGACAATATTTCTGAAGAGCGTTTTGGTTTTGATCCATTTTGAGAAGCATTCCTCATCTCTGGTGCACTGACCTCTGGGAGATTACTGTCCTGACCTTTCTCAGGTCATTCAAGAGCTTCGAAGGAGGAAAGAAATAAACTCCGACACATGAGTAATAAAACAATTCAAATTTTCATGGTACCTGGAAAAAAGAACAGGTTTCTATTCAAAAGGTAAAACAAATGGTAATTAATAATGATAAATGTCAAAGAAATATTGTTAAAAGTTACAATTGTCAGGTACCATTCAGTGAAACCTTCGGAATACTTGTTACGGTCTCCGTTTGTCGTTTGTTTATTAAACTATTTATTCTGTAAAGATTCTTCTTATTTATTAATCTCAGGGTTGATGAATATTTCCGTGAGTCCCTTGATCTGATGATTTCAGTTCTTAATGCTCCCGTAGTGTAGTTAGGGTGCCCCACTACTGGAATTTGCCTACGGAGTTGGGGCTACGACTAACTATCGCAGAACAACTAACAGGAGTCAATCTGATGTCACACCAAAAAGAGCTTGCAGCCACAATACGGTGCAACATCAATGTTAGATAAATAAAAGAAAGGTAAAATATAAGAGGGTTTATTTCATCACATACATTTCCTCCTCTGCTGCGTGTAACGCCTATTGGGTATACACGTCCGCTATACAATAATCTTACTACACACGGGCATATTTAACATTCAATTAAACGTTAATTCTTTATAGAAACTAGAACATGTGATAATTATTTCTTTTTAATTATAATTATAATCTTTTATAACCTTAAAAATTGTTCAAACATCATCAACTAATAAAATGGCCCACTTCGCTACTTCAGCATTTAACCTGCTGCCATCTATCGTACACATTTTCAACATATCATGAGCATATGCCCATATCATCCTTGTTTCGATAGTAGTGTCTAAGAAAACATGTCGGCACAGGAAGATATATTCCCTGAAAATCGATAAATTTTCGGGACAGAAAAATTGGTAGAAACGCCCAAATACTTCGAATTGCCAGATTGTCGGAACTTCGCGAGGTCTCGAGGTTCTCGAAAAGGTTCCCAGGGTCTCAGGAAACTGTCGAATTTTCCTGATCTCTCGGAATTCTCGAAAATCGGTGCCGAATTTCCCTCAAGTCGAGACGAGACGAAGGAAAATTCTCTTTCCCGATTCTACTTCTGAATGAAGACGAGAGGTTGTGCTCGTCGCCTTATAAACAAGAAATCCTAGTTTCGATCCAGTGCGGTTGTTACACATTGAAAGTTATGTTTTACAAAGTAATGGTATCGGAAGTGAAGATGGAAATTTTTAATTTTAATTTAATTTTAAAGCCTTTAGGTAACTTGGGTGCAGGCCCGATGGGTAATGATGGGATGATTGGTGTAATAAAGTAAGTGAGAGAAAACGGGGCACGGTGTTTGTCCACCACAAAGTCCACGTGGCACGATCAGGATGCGAACTGATGACCCCAAGCGCCAGAGGTGAGGGCGCTAAGCATTGAGATACTGCGGTCCCAAGTAACGTTGAGAAAAATAATGAATTTCCGACATGAAAATAGGAAGATCGGATTGTAACATAAAAAAGGGACGCTGCATAAAAACTGTGGTTGTACAGTATTGTACAGCTCCGAGTTCTGTAGACCTCTAAGAGAGATCTTGGCTAGCGCGAGGGGTGAAGTGGGAAGTGCACAAGCAATCAGCGAGAACTCGCACTTTTATTACCTACCTCGCATGGGTAGGTAATATTAAAAGTGTCTTCCCACCCATGATCACGCTACGACGCCTCCCTCCCTCGTGGCTACAGAACTCAGAACTAGACAATATCTCGAATCGGTCAAGTATCAAGAGGCTGCTGAACTAAAGTTTGAAACCAATTTTACTCTATTTGTTTTCGTTGAAGTGTAACTCTATATTACAGTCAGAGTGCATATTCTGCAAAAATACGAAGAAAAAAGAAAGGTTGTAGCATCACCAAATTATAAACAAGCATGAAAATAAGAGGTCGCCGTCCCCAAATCTGAAATCAGTTTCTCTCTAACTGTTTCCGTTTACGCGCTAGCCTGCGTGACAGACGAACGGAAAAATTTAAATTTAAAAGGGACACAAAAGTAAAAACTAGAACAGGTACACCTTAAAAAAAATAATCTATTTTAGTTCAAATAGTTTCTAAAATTCAGTAAGATTTGTGCCTAAGAAACGCATGTAATGTATGTTTTTTATTTATTATTTGTCCTAGTGGTAATAGTAGTACAAGTATAACGTAAGTGTGGTAGTCAAGGACGTACGCAGAGGCGGGGGATCCTGGGAGTCCGGACCCCCCACAAGAAAAAAATAGATTTTTTGTGAAATTAGTATCATTTTTGGCAAAATTATATGCATTTTACGTAAATTTCACACCCATACAGATCTCGGACCCGCCCAAAACTAACTTCTGGGTAGGTGGTTGGTAGTATTAGTAGTAGTAATACTCAGCAGAGCTGAAACAGGACACCGGGTCATTCCGGTCAAGTTTTGGACCGGGTCTATGCTTGGGCCTTGGTCTGATTCGGTGTCCTGGAGGGTGAATCAGAAATTAGATTCTTTTCTTATTTGACATTGTTGCGTTTGAACAGTGTTTCTTTCTGGGGTGACCGAGAGCGGGGGTGTTAACCAGCTTAGAAAAATACGACATCGAAAAGTTGCTGGCAATATTAATAACGTATGGAAATGGTCTCATAACCCTGATAAGTAGAAAAATGCCGCTGGAGATGTGAAAATACTCCCCTCGGAAAGGCTATTCTGGAAGGATTTTGTGTTTGAAGTATTAAATAAGATAAAAATATCAAAATCTTTTTAAAACTATCAAAAATGAAGTTCCCCTACATAAGATCCCTTGTTAAGGAATCTCACACATTATAACCCACATGAACAAGACCGGTCATGAGGTCAAGATTTGGCCATTGGGTCAGTTGGGTCGAGATGGGATCATCGGTCAATCTGGTGATTTCGGCCAAGACCGTGTTTCCAGGTCAGCTATGTTCATAAGTGACCCGTTTTCAGCTTTGGTACTCACAAGCCACAATTTCTTGTGACTCTGGTTAGCCGTTACAATTCATATAGTGTACAGTCGAGCAAGATTACTATGTAATGAGACTGTGTTCTCATCACTATCCATTCACCTGTTCATAGCGTATACAGCAAGTGATGGTCATAAATCGAATTAAAAGCTTGTGTAGTTCCAGAGATATTGAAGCACTCAAATGTGACAAAATTTCTTCACAAATGACGTAATATCTTGACAAATAGTGACCATTGGCTTTGGAAATCACTCTCAAAGTTGTACCCGAGGGTTGTATTTCAATCTAAGTTTACGATAGAAGGAATGCGTAATAGCCGTTTACGATTATGCGTAACATCACAAATATCCTTCTCATATTGTCAGAAACATTTGCTACGAACGAATATGTTCTGGAACATTCTAACGCCAATTGAGGATATAAAGATTAAAGACAATACTCCTGGGATATCCTGTGCTTTGTGGAAGTCATATTGTGTGAGTTTCAAATTTGAATCTCGTCTATGCATCTTGAGTAGTGATTTGCGAATACATAACTTCTAAGGACGGGCTCTACTAACGATAAGGGTGGGGGATTGAACAATGCCTCGGGTTTGAATCCGAAGCAGAGTACAGGTACGCATAAGGAACCATGACATGCCACTCCTTGATTTCTAATATTGTTCAGTACTACGTCTCATCTCCACGAATTCTGCAATACAGAACTTCGCCACAAACCTTAGCTAGGCCTATTAGTTTCTTATGATATTGACTTCACAATTTCTTCAGTTAAAATTGCAAACAGTTCAACAGTTGTTGTTGTTGTTGATGATGATGATAATGGTTGTTCTGCTACCCAGGGCCAAGTCTCTGATCCGAAAGTTCCTGAACAAGGTAAACCGATGGTGGTATATCTTTGTCTTCCATCGGATGGAGATGGGGACCTACAGTTTAAATTGGCTCTCACCGGAACCCCTTGATTACAGCGAGTGTTACCACTCACTCACCCGGAATAGAACGTAACAGTACAGTTTACATATGAGTATATAGTAACGAGTGGCCGTAGCTTAGTTGATAGAGCGTTGACATCGCATTAGGGAGGTCCTGGGTTCGATACGAGCGGCGACCATCCTGACAGTTTTTCTTTCCACGTCATGCAAAAAAACCGCGATGGTACCTTCAAATTCGGCCTTGGCCGACTCCTTCCCTTATCCTTCCCACTACCCTATTCCGAGCTGAGACATAGATGTCTAATGAACATAAATAAATAAATTCAAGAGAAAATAGTTATCAAATAGATTCAACTAGAAGAATAATCTGCAAAATTGGTATCCTAAAAGAAATATATACTGTATTTAAGAAAACTCTACATCGTTTGTGCGTATGCATTTCTTTATTTTCTGCCTCAACCAAAAAAAAGTCCAGGCTCGATCTTTTTCAAGGTCACCTGTATTACCTGGTTAATATTTCCTTGTACCTGCGGGAGGAGTCGGTCTCTTTGCCTCGACGGATAACACTTCATTATCTAGAGACTACCAATGCCACACACGAACAACATACAAAATGAAATAGTTTTCGCTTTTCGCAACTCACACCGCCATGTTGAGAAACGTTGCCAATTCCGCTTATTTTACAGGAAGAAGGTTAAGAAGCAGATGAACATGCTAGACCCCTATATCTTCCAGGTAGCATATTCTGTGCATATACCTAGGACATTAATATAAATAAGTCATACATTTTCTGGTAATGTGAATAGTACGTGCTAGATGTATGGATTATGATGGTGTGCAAAGCATGTATCAGCTAACCTCATCGCAAGTCCAGGGGAATAATATCCCTGGGCAAGCATATCTTCTGAAAAGCATGAAAAGTTAGCGAGCAATATGTGCTATTGCCGTCGTGTCAATCCAGTGCAGCGTCGTATATTGTCAATCCAGCGTGCCGTCTTATCGTGTTAATCCCGTCGTGTGAATCCAGTGTGGCATCTCATCTGGTTAATTCCACCACATTACTCCAATCCAGAGCGTCATGATTATCGTGCTAATCCCGCTGTGCCAATCCACCGCGATGTCCTATCGTATTAATAATCCCGCTGTGTCAACCCAGCGCGGCGTCTTATCGTATTAATCCCACCACGTCAATCCAGGCGGCGCATAATTCAAAAGCGGATCTCTGTTAAGGAACTGTTTCGTAATCTTTTAAGTTAAAGTTGGACGAACTATTTCCAAGGATCTTTTTTCTGGTAAATTGAATAAACATTATACACGGGTGCAAATAACAATAAATGTCATTGCATTCATTGGTCAATCCATAACAAACTAATTGAAAGTTTCTTTTGCGGTAACACTTATTCCAACGAGAATCGAAAATACACATACGAACTAAGCAATCTTATACAGGGATTCCGCCAGGATTTTCAGTTTGAGGGGTATGAAGTAAAAAATTGGGAGGGTGTAAGTGAAGTTTTGTACGATTTCTATCGATTTTTGACCGTAATTCTTTTTTAAGTTTGGGTAGATCTCGATAATTTTGGGGGGTTACACCACCCACAGCGGGACCTGGCAGAATCACTAATCTTATTTATTTTGAATCGAAGACAAACTCAGAAAATATATGATTAATATTTTGTGATTCAAAATTATGAATTGAATTGAATTTTATTTAAGTCCTTTAGGCATCAAAGACCCAGGGCGGTATAGGGGAGGGGAATGTGACGGCCAGGGTCTATGTTGAAGGTGCCATTCCGGAATTTGCCTGGTGTGACTGAGGAAAACCCCTGGAAAAAAACTCAGTCAGGATGGTTGGTCGCTGGGATCGAACCCACGCCCTCCCGAATACTATGCCAACGCTCTACCAGTGAGCTACTTTTTTTTTTTCTCTCTCTCTTTTAAAAAAGGTGGAACGCACCCTAACCGAATGCGTCACCCAACTGGTTTAACTCTTACAACTCTTGCAACTCTTTCAACTGATTTTTCCTAACTACAGACAACACAGTTAAAATCACACCCATGCCCGAGGCGGGATTCGAACCCACGATCCTTGACTCGACAGACTAGCGCGCTAGACCGTTCGGCCACCTGGATCGGCCCGGCGGCTCGATTTCAAAATTAAGAGTTAAATAAACTAGATATCTCGTTGTCACCCCTCAGAGAGGATCAGTATTTGACCGGGGGAGTGAGAAAAGCCCCTCCTAGGAAATAGACTTGATTTAGTCATTTTTCCGAGAAACGAACCCGTCTATGTCTTGAATATAAGCTAAAAAAGCATGCTGAGGAATAGCAATTAAACGTTTTCCATACAACACTAATGGTTTTACGTTGAACATTAGTCTCCATAGTACGTTAGGTTGAATGTCCTTCGCATTGTAGCGGTAATGAACGCAAAGCAATTTCCTGCCTTTCTGCATTTGCCAAATATTGCAACAACCTGAAAAAAAAAAAAGTGTAAATGCTCTCTGTTCTGGCTGTATACTCTTCAAGGCCAGGCCAGGAGAGATAAGGAAAAAGCCACTTTCTGGTCTGTCGCTGCTTTTATGTGTTTGAACAGTACAGGATGGAATGGGAAGGGATTCGCTGTTTTTCCCAAGATACAGATCTTTTTTCCTTTCTCCGTGGCTCTCCTCCCTTTTACGATTATTTGAAGGGACAAAAGAGTCAGATGTTGCCAGAGACGTCAAAAGACTTCCATTTTGCCGGCCCCTAAGGGCACAATGTCAGCCAATATGTCTAAAATTGGAATTTCAGAATTTCACAGGGCAAACCACCATTTATCTCTCTCCTCTGTGTCTATTATTTCTTTCTACTGTGAGAATGAACAAGTTCAATGAAGTTGGGAAATTCTCTAATTCTTACTTCCTGTTAGGAACAATATTTTACTTTTCAGGAAGCATCATCATCATCATCGCCATAATCGTTACCCACATATCAAATCTATCTTCTAGGGATATGCTACTGGAATATCCCACGATTTTCTTGGAATATCCCAAGATTTTCTTCGTATATTCACAGAACGTTCTACAAATATCCAAATGTCTGAGATAAGTTTAGAATATTCCAGATATATTCTACGAATACGTGATTTTCTAGAATATTCTAGGGATATTCCGAAAATTTAAATCCAGATGCTTTTCCCACGTAACACAGGATATTCCAGGAATATCAAATGAGATTCTGAGTATTCGTAAAGGTTCCCTGAACGTTTGGGAGCTAATCAGAATATTTCTAGAATAATCTGATAACGAAGATAGCATGTCAACTTGCAGCAAGGTTGTTAGTAACTTGCTTTGAGCTTGTTACACTTGATATTGTATTGAACTTAATAAACTTTGTTAGACCAAAATACATGGCTTGGTTGATATAACTAACCTAATTCAATCTTGTTGGAACAAGCAGTTTTGGGAGGAAGGTTATCAAAATTGAAATTTATTTGATTTTTTTTTTTTGTTTCGTTGCACTTGTACTGTGGCCGCAGTACGATGAAGTCCCATCACGTGGAAGGATTGTTTCAACATAAGCTAATCTTTGGCAATTACCACTCTTTCATTACAACCATCTTTGATAAATTTTATTTTTATATGGGCCAGTCTAGTAACTTTAGACTTCGTCCCATCACGATTCGCCTTTAGCTGTTTAAATCCATACCCATGCACCTGGCGGGAATCGAACCCGGGACCTTCGAGCCGATGGCCTACCGCTGCAGACCACTCGGCCTGCACTACAATCATCTCTTAGAAAAAAAAAAACACAACTTTCTGACAAGGTTGATATATTTTAATAATAATAATAATAATAATAAAAACTAAAATATAACAGTTTCGGAAATATACCACCTCCTTCTTCAGACTTCACTCTACAGCTCCGAAACTGTGGTTTTCGTTTATTCAAGATTGTAACAAGGGGGTATTGTCACAATTAGCATCTCTTGTGATATTTAGATAAAAATCCACTTCGAATTTCTTGTGATCTGATGAAGTAGGTATAAATAGCGTTTGGAAAGCTAGATAGAGCGTACTCGGTGGACCACAGTATTGGATTGGTGTGCCAGTGGACCTCGGATCGATTCCCACCTAGCGTAATATTTTCATCTTTTTTGAGAAGTACACTGTTTTTTTTTTTTTTTATTATTATGTCGTGTCAAGGCTATTTCTACCTTGATTCTTGTAAAGTAGACTGTTTAATTCAACCTTCTTTAAACCTTTCTGACTGGATTTGCTCAGCTTGCAATAAATTGTCTCACTTGTCAAAGGAAACAATTGATTCACTTTTGAGTGAGATCAAAATTGCTATGTGAGTGTATTAATTGTTACTCGAATTTCCCTTGGAAATAAACGTATTTCGTAGAAATTAGTGAAAAGCGAAGTTCTGATTATAAAGAAAATAAAAGATATGTGAATTCCATGGAGCATATGTAACAAACAGAAACTAGATCACGGAAGAAATAAAAAGTCACTTAGTGGCAGACAACGCTTTTTTTTATTCAGTCCAGAAGCTCTTAACTTCTCCATTAATATAAAGAAAGCTGAAATTGAAAACATATAGAACGGTATACTTATACCAGTAATGGTTTAGGGTTTAGGGCTCCACAGTCTAGTGGTTAGAGCGCTGGACTCATGTCCGCGTGGTCCCGGACTCAAATCCCGGCTGTAGTACCCCACTTTTCGGCGTCCACCTAGCGTCGTGAGGCAAACTGGGGAGTCACGTGAACAAAGACGTGACGACCACTTGGTCTAGGAAGCGCCTAATACTCCTGTTCGTGGTGAAGGTGCGTGCAGTACTGACCACACGGCCGTCACTCAAGTGGACGTAGTTCCACCCATCGCGGACATGGCGTTAGGGTAGGCTCAGGACCTTTCGGTCTGTAACGCCAGTGGTTATTATTAATGGTTTAGAGTTTACATCCCCGCTAAATGAACATAAATTTTGAGCGTTTGAAAACTGTCTTGAAAAAAGATATTTACAGGCCGAAATGGAACCGTAAGACTGCAGAATGATGATCTTTACAGATTCCATGGATTATACGATTTAGGAGATGTTACAATGGGCAGGTCATGTAGCTCGGATGGAAGGAGAGGGAAACAAAGATTATATTATGCGGGTGATATATTTCATAGAGGTTGCGCAGCAGATGTCGTTGGAAGGGCACAAGGATATTCTAATAGCTTATACCTATCTCATGCCCACTTGCCCAGCGAAAGAGTGAAGCCAAAAATAGCTGAACATCGACCAAGGCGACGTACCTGATTGGTTAACAGACAACTACAGAGTTTGTCGTCATCTTTGTTAGCGGAAGACGTTATTTTTAATTGGAGTAAGTGGGCTAACTGGACAGGTCTAAGCTGTGACGTCTGGCTTCATGTTCTTGTCGAAATCGCATATCCTCTATTAGAACATCCTTGGAAGGACACTATTAGGAGGGTTCTTCGAGATGCAGGATATTGGCCAATATCCGTACTGCGACGATGAACTTGCGAGTTTCGTGAACCATGTATTTTATGCTCTGTTCCGATGACACGAGAAAAGGAATTCTTAGGAAAAGAATGGTCTACTTTCTCCCGTAGAGCCTTAGGAATTTCTTTTAGTCTAAAAGTGAAAAACAGCTTCTCAAATGTCCTCCGTACAACAACAAATTTTAAAAAAACTTGCGCTCCATTTTAAGATGGGCTCTATTTACCTTTGGTGTCCTTGGAAATCTCAATGCTTGTAAAGAACCTTCTGTTCTGTGAATGGAAAAGCAAGTGGCTCTCCCTTCCCGTGAAAGAATGATAGCTCCCAAAAGTGCTATTTTGCAAAGAAATCTTTGCCTTCTCGCTTCGGTGATTCGAGACTCTTGAAGCATTGGTTTTGTGGTGTTGGTTGCAGTATTTGAAACCGTAAAAGATTGGGTGGTTTCTCTACTACCTTTTGCAAAATTCCTTAGGGGTTTTACCTTTTTTCTTTTCTTTTCTTTCCTTTTCTTATTTTTAGCCCCCCTTACAAGGTTTCCCCGTATTCGTAAGTGAATTTTCATGAAACTAAAATGAAAAGAAGATGGATATTTGGGATAGGTCAGAAATTCTAAAACCTTTAGATCCATTCGTAATCACCAGGCTCTGGGTAGAAACCACGAATACAAAATGGAATGGTTGGTTGCATTTGCAATGATACATTCCTAACAACATGTCAACTGGAAGCTTCTCTACAGTTCTATTATTATTATTATTGTAGTATATGTACGACTGAGTAATATACTGCTAACACGCTTAAGCGTATACGTAGATGAAATAATTGGAGATCACCAATGTGAATTTAGAAGAAATAGATCCATGTTGGACTAGATATTTTCCTTGAGACAAATCTTGGAGAAGAAATAGGAATACAGTGGGACTCTTCAACAGTTATTCATTGGTTTTAAGAAAGCATATGATTATATCCAATGGGAAAGGTTATACAGTATTCTGGTACGATTTAGAATTCCGAAAAAAAAAATCTGGTATAACACCATTACTGTTTAAAGGTACTATTACATTGTCGAGCTTCATCATCAACATGCTCACCCGAGCGACGAGTAAGCTCGACTATGTAATAGTGCCTTACACTGACAAGTTTCCTTATCGAGGAAGCTGATCAGCAAGCTTGAGAGTGTAATTGAAAAAAAAAATCCGTCAAGTTTGCTCAAGGGCAGGGTCATCGAGCAAGCTGCTGAACAAGCTTGATAGTGTAATAGCGCACTAACTTTGCGTTAGAATATGCGATTTTAAAAATAAAACAGGACAAAAAGGGACTAACATTGAATGGTTTGAATTCACTGTTCCTATCTGCAAATGATGTAGATTTAATAGCGGACGATATAAATGCACTACAAAGTAACACCAATGTCTTAGTAGAAGCTTGCGATGAGTTAGGTCTACAGGTAAACATAGATAAAACGACATGTAACGGAGGCTTCCTCATACTACAGCTGATAGTAATCACAATCGTTGTGAGTTTAAAATATTTCGATAGATCAAACTTTCACTATTTTAGACCACTACAGCTGCTACTCCGCATTGAGACAATGGAACGACTTTGGTGGCTTGGAAAATCGCGGACTGCTGCCACCAGAATTCTGGTCGCGCCACCAAAGGTGTGACCGCCACCACGTGTGAAAGGCTCTATTTGAAACTATGAGATGACGCACAGTGGAGCCAAGTGCCAAAAACGTGGCGAAAAAGGTAAAATGAATTTTATGGGCGGTAACAACGTGGCGAAAAGTCGAAAACATTATTTATTTTTCAGAAACTTCACCACAATAGTGTTTTTGATGTCGCTGAATTCAAATTTGACATTATTTTTTCAAAAAAACAAAATGGCGGATCCCATATGGCGGATATGAAATTGAAAAATGTGTTCAATAAATGCAAATCGGTTTTGTTTGAAAACTTACATATAATAATGGTTTTGGGATCGCTGAATTCAAATTTGACATTATTGTTTCAAAAAA